>CM023404.3:525462-565462 GCA_004368105.4 Eucalyptus melliodora
GCGGCGCGGGGATGCTCGAAAGGAAGGACGTGACGGAGGAAGTCTGAGCCGCGGACTCAGATTCGCGCCGACGCTTGCGCTCCTTCTCCTTCTCACCCTCGTCATCTTCTTCCTCGTCATCGTCGATTGCGCTAGGGTTCGCGAGCGAAGGGAGAACGGGAGGCCTGAACTGGACGATCCGCTTCGCGACGGCGCTCGCGCCTGCCGAGGGAAGGTCCGACGGCGGTCGCTGCTTCGGCTGGGGGAGCGAAGAGAAGAGCCTGGAGGAGGAGGAGGAGGAGGAGGAGGAGGATCCGGAGGCGACCGGAGCGGGAGGCCGCGAGCTTCCTTCATCGGAGCGAACGGCTTTGGCGTCGGGGCCAGCAGTAGGAGAGGTTAGGGTTTGCTTGGGTTGGGGGAGGGAGGAGAAGAGAGAAGCGGAGGAGGAAGAAGACGATGATTTCGGAGGAGGAAGAGAAGAGAAGGGGGGGCGAGAGGGCGGGTGAGGTTGGGCTTCGTCGCGACCGTCTTCTTCGTCTTCGTCCGACGAGGCGTAGTTCACCATCAACGACTCCATCGGAGGAGGAGGAGGAGGAGGAGGAGATATTGGACTGGGGAAGAAACTGGGAATACCACGATGCTTTTGCAGTAAAGAGCGTCCAACACGGAGGCTCTATTGGGCCTTCGCTGGGATTTTGTTGTCAAGTCGGCCCGTTGGAACTGGGCCTGGCCTTTCAGGATTTTGCCTTTTTTTTTTTTTTTTTTTGCGGTATTGCTAATGTTGCTAACCATATCTTCGCTGCCCAAGAAGCAAAATGAGTTTTTGCTGTGCACATCCACGTTTCACAATTACATCTTGGTTTTGTAGATCATTTCTGACTTCAGAATGGGTAATTCGCAACGTATTTTATACACAGCACCTTGGCATTTGAAAATCTTCACCTTGCTCGATAGATTGAGATAAAAATAAAAATAAAAATAAAAGCCGATTTTGTACTAATCATACATGCATCGGTCTCACAGTAGCGTTTCACTCTGTTATATCGTTTTTATCCAGTCTTGTACTATTGGGCCTTCATTGGGCTTTTGTTGTCAAGTCGGCCCGTTGGAATTGGGCCTCGCCTTTCACCATTTTGCTTCTCCTTTTTTTCGTTTTTTTGGGTATTGCTAAAGTTGCCAACTACATCTTCGTTGCTCAAGAAGCAAACTTAGTTTTTCCCGTGCACATCCACGTTTCACAACTCCGTCTTGGTTTTGCATGTCAATTTTGACTTTAGAGTGTGCGTCATATTTTATACACGACACCTTGACCTTTGAAAATCTTCACTTTACCCAATAGATTGAGATTGAGGAGAGCTTGTTTTGTACTGATCATACATGCGTCGGTCTCACATTGGTGTTTCACTTTGTTATATTGTTTTTATCCCATTTTTCTGAAGAACTACTAATCCCGTGTTGAATCCCCGTCAAGTTGAGCATGTTTGTCCCTACCTTTCTGTCATACTGCAAATCCTATAGGGACAAGGGGATAACACAATTGTCCTTTCCTTGAAGGACGTAGGCCCCGTTTGGTTCAGCTTTGGGAATGGACTTTGGGACTCTAAAGTCCCTTGGCCAAATGCAAATGCATTTGGTTTGTATTTTTGGGCGACTTTGGCAAGATGCAATTGCATCTCCAAAGGACTCTAAAGGCCCTTAGCCCAATGGAGCTCTTGAGGTGCATTTGCAAGTTGCATCCCGGGAAGGCAAATAGTTCGGTTCGTTCATCTTCTCCAACCTCTCCAAGCCGCCGACGGAGGCCGACGACCACCGCGAAGGGATGGCGCGCGCCGGCGACCGCCGCCTGAGGGTCGCCTGACCCCGTCGATCGTCGCCGGACCTCCGGCGACGCCCGGATCTCGCGACCCCGGCGTCGGCCGCCGGCGGTCGGGCGCCCCCAGGCGCCGGGCGCCGGGGTGGGGCGCCGGCCGGCGACGGCCGCCTGAGGTCGCGCGACCCAGGCGACGGCCGTATGAGGTCGCGCGACCTGTGCGACGATCGCCCGGGTCGCGCGCGCCCGTCGCCCGGGTCGCGCGACCTCAGCGACGGCCGCCCGAGGTCGCGCGACCCAGGCGACCAAGCGACGCCGCCCGAGGTCGCGCGACCCAGCGACGGCCGCCCGAGGTCGCGCGACCTCAGGCGGCCAGATCTGGCCATCCGGCCGCCAGTGCGACCCCGGCGACTGTCACCTGGGGTCGCGCGACCCAGGCGGCTAGATCCGGCCATCTGGCCGCCGGATCCGACGGTCCGGCCGCCGGATCCGACGGTCCGGTGGCCGGACTTCAAAAAAGAAATTAGAATTTTTTTTTGTTTTTTTAATTTAATAAAAGTCATTTGCAAATGCAAATTTTACCAAACGGTACTTTGGCCAAAATTGTATTTCAAAGCAAATTTTACCAAACGATATTTGCATTTCGGAAAACCTCATTCACTCAAAGGTATTTGCATTTTGGCAAATGCATTCCCCAAAAGCCGAACCAAACGGGCCCGTAGTCTTACACTATAACCCAAATATCTAGCTTGCAATAGTTCCCGCAATAATGCTCTCACTCTATCAATCACTAGTTGAGACACTTGAAAAACATGATAAGAAAAATAAATAAATTATCACGGCCCAGTGAGTAATATATTTCTTTTAAGCAGATTGAACAATTACTATGCACCTTAAACATAAATATAACTCACTTTCACCAGGAAAAAAAGAAAGAAAAAGGAATTGAACAAACCTTCAAGACCAAAAATGTAATATTTCTTACTTCATAGTAGAAATATCCAAGCTAATAACAAGCAAACACCAATAGTCTAGTCCATTGATTTATCTCATAAAACACACACATCAATGGTCAATTCCATTGATTAATATTATACTACGCATCAATGGTTTATTCTATTGATCTATCTCATATGAAACCACACGTCGATAGTCTATCCATCAATTAATTTTTTGCTCAAGTATCAAACTATGGTCATGCATAACGCTTGTGACAAGGCGATCAATATTCCCCCCTTGGTTAGGTCTCTACTTATCATTTAACAAGTAATTTAGCCCACAAGGATATTGTAAACTAGTATACCCAGAAGCCCTTCACTGAGCTCACAGTGATAGTGAGCATCAACACCGATCTACAACAACATCCACAATTCACAAAACCAAACCAAAATATATGTTTCACAAATCAAAACATATAATCTTTCTGCAACTCAACTCATTCACCCTAAATACCTTTTGTAAAGCATTTCTCAAATCATTTAAGAACTTGCTTTTTTTAATCCAAAATAATTTTCACATACATTTTCACAAGATATTTCATAAATCAAGTTTACAAATCAATATATATGCATATGACCTTTTGCAACAACTTTCAAAAAATATTTGGCAAACCATTCATAAATATCAAATTGTAATAAATGCTCAATCTAGATTTTATGCAACAAAACATGTTTTCAATAACTTATAATACATCGGACCTCCATAAATTTTAAGACATGTGTTTACAAACTCATATAAGAAATAGCATCACTCACCTAGGAAAATTCGAAAATCAACTATGGCAATTACTTGGGTTGATGCAGTGAAATTCTTAACAAATAACCCAAAAACAATATCAAAAGACCAAGTAAAACAATATGCTAATGAAGGACTCGATTATATTACGACTATTTATCGATAAAATGATACATACACGCCAACAAAAGGCTCTGCTTCGTTAGAAACCTATCGTTGTCAACTAGGCATGGCTCGCACATTAAACTTCATCACACTATAACTTCCTCCATAAAATTTCGTTTTGAGCTAGTCTTTAGAAAAGCCTCTTGATGTACTATAATAACCTCAACTCAACCGCCGCAAGACCTCACCAAAAATGGCTAAAATTCAGGCCCAAAATTACTATTTGGTACTGTCTCCAAAATGTGCGCCAAATTTGAAAAATCCATTTTAGGCAAAACGTAGACTTAAATCAAGACCGTAAAATCTTACAGTTTCATAACACCATAAATTATCATTTTTACAAAAATACGCAGTTTAAAACAACTCAAAAATTGGACTTCGCCGCATGTATTTCCAATAATTCTGAATTTCAAATCCTAATTACAACGATTTGTTTAAATAAACGATTAGAGGCTTCAATCACTTAGCAGTGTTACGAAGTGGAGTTGAGTTGGCTTGGCGAGTCATATGGATCATGAGTGTGTGAAAATTTTCTCTTTCCTTTTTTCTTCTATATCAGTGAGCCTCTTTTCTTTCCCCTGTTTCTACATTGGCTTCTTCTTCTCCTCTTGTGCTTCATTGCACGAGCTCAGATAAAAAGAAAGATAGGGAGTTGGGCTTGGGCTTGGCTTGTTGGGCCATATTATTACACTTTCCCTTTTCGTCTTTATTGTCAATCTCAACGCATCTTGACTGGCAATAATTCCATGCTTCGACAATAATAATGAAGGAGAGGGATGACAAGAAGAGTCAATAATTTGGGACGATGCCATTCTTAATTCGTTTTCTTTCTTTTCTTGTGAGCTTAGCTTTAAGGATACGAACGACAAAATCTGGTCCTACCATGATCTTAGGTCCGATGGTTGGTCGTTGGATGGTATCTCTTGCCTATACCTGAAGACAAGGTACGGCTTTGCCTTAATCGTCGTTCTCAAAGCAGATCCAACCGACCGCTCCTCAATTATAGACCACGCAGATGTAAAAGAAACCATATTTTATTATCAGACGAACACAAAAAAGGAGCACAATCATTTCACCTGAAGGGCCACCTCGGTCATAAAGAGGACTCAAATCTCATCCCCTTCAGCTTTAGATTTGGATGTGCAAAACGTCTTACTGTCTACAAAGCATAGAATTCGACATGCCGTGCTATTGAAGTAGATAAGATTCACATTTTGAACACTAAGCAAAGATAAATTTTGTAATACGCTGCCACCGAGAATGACATCCCATGAGCACTATTGGAATCGAACCCTTCTATGTGTTTCGGCTCATAAGTTGCTTCATGCTTGCATCAGTGGGCTCGGCATGGTGACTGTTCAGAGCTGCGATGGCGGCTTGTATTCTGGATTGAATTTGTTCCTTACCCTGCTTCTCTTCCTTCTGCCAAAAAGAGGAAGAGATGATGAGTGGGACAATTGCAATGGCCTCAGCTACGACAAAGACAAGATCAAACGTGACATGTGAAGCAATTGTAGGACGAGACCAAGCAAGGGCGGGCATCATATCCAGATCCACAAGTCATCACGTTGTTCAGAACTACTTCATTTCTCATTATAAATGGGAACCCTGCATCATTATCAAGTACATGTCACCAGATCGAGCATGCCAAATGTGGAGCCACGCTACCTAAGCTGTTACCGTCAGCTGATAAACGAGGGTGGAATATAAAAAACAGCTGCAAGATCTCCACAGGATTTTGGTCGTAGCCCCAAGTTTAGCAAGACAACAACTAGAAGGGCCCCTGTCGTCTAAAACTGAAAGATGTTTAAATTATCAGCACATAAATCACATGATGAGTAAGATCTTGGACATCAGGTGATTGGTTCTTGTGGAGGGCCGTCTGTAGAAATGGCGGCTTGTGTAGGACAAGTGCTTCGGACAGTTGAGTGTTGGATGGACAGAATTTGAAAGCATCCCTTTCTTTTGTTTCTCAGGTTTATGTCATACCTCAATAGGACTAGGAGGTTGACAGCATACGCATGTTAATCGAGAGCAAACCATTTTCATGCATTCCTGTCACAAATCTATCTAACTTGCCATTAGTGCTAAACCCAGAATGCCCAGATGATACAAGTTCTTTGTTACATGAAAGAAATCAATATGCGATTGAAGGCAGTGTCTCATAGTCCACTGTCTTTAATCGATGCTGCGCAGGAGCTCGGATATGGAAAATTGACATTAAGTGGAAAGGTGGTTGGGTTACATTGCATGGGATGATGTTACTGATAAGTACTTTACTCGTCAAATAGTAAATGAAATGGTGGGTGAAACTCCAAAAACTAATAAACATGCCTAATCCCACTTGTTTAAAGTTGATTGATAAACTGCACTTGATCATTGTTCAGCTGACAAAAAAGTGCTGCTTATTGGCGGATCCACTTTATTTGAGTGGTTCAGGAATTTCCAGCTCCATCTATGCCCCGACATTCATACCTATTCATGCTACTATTGCTGCGCTTATCATGATCCGTCGAGCAAATTAATGGGCAGAAGATCTTCCGCAAGAAAGAGATGACCCAAAATGATGATAACAAAAAGAAAAATTAGATGTTTACGGGATCCTTATATGCTGATGCATCGTCATCTACTTGTGGAAATCGATACCTAATGTATGCCCATGATCAATCCAGGCGCACCTCGTTTGGATCAGAATTGAACACGTACCTCTATGAACACCATCTTCAAAAGCTCCTCCGGGAGGGCGGTGATGTTGGCGGCGACTATTTTCAGCTTCAGAGACTCGAACGCTTGACAGAGCCTGACCATCGCGTCTCCTCTGTTGCTACAGGTCAAGCTAATCACCACGCTCTTCTCTCCAGCTTCCATCACTCGTAGCTGCAACAGATTTCTTTTCAGTATGGGGCTTTTGAATAGTCGTTGAGATCAGTATACACCAGGTAATTATTGCCCGGAGAGAGAGAGAGAGAGAGAGAGAGAGAGAGAGAGAGTTACCTCAAGAACTTCGATTGGAGTGATGTCTGGACTCTTGGAAATATCATGGCGCAGCTTTGCTCTCTTTCTCTTAGATTTCGGATGGGCCGGTGGTGATCGTTCTCCCTCAAATTTAAAGCCTGGGTTTTTCTTCAGAATTACAGATTCGAGCTCTGCGATCTCGGCTCGGATCTTTCCTTCTTGTTCACGCAAGTCTTGGATGTAATCAATAGCATCTTTCACTATCGAAGCCTTATCCATCTAAAATTGCCATCATCAAGGCACAAACAGCACAGTTTGATTCAAACTTCAACGTTCAGATAACAGTTCAAAACTACAGCTACCGAAGCTGATCGCGATATGATGAACATATAAATTGGTACCAGGAGCGACCTTGCTTATCTTGGGTACAAGGGCTCTGAGTGCGAAGAGCCTTTCATTGAGCTTCTTCCTCCTATTTCTTTCCAGGTCAATGCTTTTAGATGCTACCGGCAGCGCCGCCGCGTCCAGTGAACTCGGACCATTGAATCTGGAAATCACCTCGCTGACGCAGCTGCAGAGTTGCCGCAAGAGGAAGCAAAAGAGAGCAAAGAAAACGAAAGCAACATTGTGAGAAGAGAGAGACAGAGAGACAGGACAAAACAGACGTTGTCTTGCGCGACTGCTTTTAAGGTGAGATGGAGGGAGGGAATAGAGGGGAATACTTGTGAAGAAGCTCTTCAGATTGGATGAACATGAGAGTTTCCCAGTAATTACGGAATTCCTCGTCGATGGACTCCATGCTGTGGTCGTGCTCTGATTTCGGAAGGGAGGGATTTGATGCTTTCCTGGAAAAAGGGGTGTTCGTAACCTTTTGTGTCCTGCTTCCGGGACCTGTGCGTTCCTTATATATGCCTAACAAGACAAGAATAAGCGAACATCTTGCTTTTTCTTCTTTTTCATTTTATTGGCTTCGTAGAGAGATTTTTTTTTTTTTTTAATAGACAAAGTTTTAGGAGGAAGGGAGGTTAGCTAGTGCCAACATACGGCAAAGTCAAGAAGAATTTATGATGGATTTACGGATCACCTACCTATGAGAATTGCCGACAACGAGGCTTGAATTTAACGTGCGAATCTTACTGGTCGAATCACTCCAATGTGGCTTTTAGAGAACCATTCATTTTCTAAGCTTTGCAAGGATCCTATTATAATCTCTCCTTTTATAAGTACAATGATAGCTATGATTATCAAAATTCTAAATAATGAAAAACACTATAAACCCAATATTTGCTCGGCTTTGGAGGGATATTTTTAATGCACATCAGCACATCGCACTATCCTTTTTTCTTTTTCTTATGACTCTTTTAGAATGCACATGACAAAATTTCTTGAACAAAAATTGATTTATGTCCATAAATTGATAAGTTAAAAATTTTAACTTCTGATTTCTTTTTCAAATTTATTTCTGGAATAGAAATCTTTTTCAAAAATAGAAAAATCAAATTACGTTACAAAATGGATTTCCGTTCCAAACTTATTCCGAAATTTTTTATCATGCTCGCTTTTATACTTAATTACAAAACTCTTGATTATGATGTAGGATTGTTGTGTATTTTTCAGTTTTATATCCGCTTTAGTTATGAATAAGAAGTCGCAAAAAAAATTGACAATCTCATAATATTGCTAACAAATTTTCAACATTCCTTCTAAACTCGAAAGCTGTAACTTAGGTGATGTGTACGCCGCTTTGGAGTAGCCTGTGATTGTGCGTGCGAAATCACAGATGAGACCTCCGCTATGCACTTTTACAGACACTTTTATACTTAATTAGGACAAATAGTTTTGCTTACTGGGACAGGAAGAAAAGAAAAAGGAAAAGCTCGAAAGCTCAAAAAAAAAATCTTTCGGAGGAAAGAGATTGGCATCCGCCTCCTCCAAACTGAAGCCACGGTGGCGGCCGTTGCGCGGCACCGTCTTCGACAGTTCGACCTCGCCGGCGAGACTCAAGCACGCGGCAATGGCGGCGGCGACCGGTGACGGCGAAGCGGAGACGCTCCTTTCGACCTTCGACCAAATCTATGAAGTAAAGGCTCGTTCTCCGTTTCAGCTTCGCCTGGCATTCGCTTCTTCGATCGTTGCTGCGTCTTGTCTAGTTAGTCCGACGGAGGCAATTTCGATCGTTCCTCCCGTGATGTCGTGACTCTTTGTTCAGGATTTTGAGAGAGGAGCGGCGGAGATACAGTCGCTGAGGTTGAGCTGCGATGCGGAGGTTAAGAGGCGGGAAGCTCTTGAAATCGCTTGCGACGGCCTAAGACGAGGTTCGTTTTCGTCCCGAGTCTGGCAGTCCGCGAATGGTTGGTTTGACGCCGTCTCCATGGTTGTAGTAATCGTTCCTTGATGTGATTCCCGTATTAGAAGAACGAAAATGGCCATGGCGACTGTCAATTTGACAATGCAGATAGCTAGGATAATTGCTGCGTTGGCATTTGCCCAAGAATTTTATTCCTTTTGTCCTGTTGTTCCGGAGATGTAGAAGGACCTTGATGCTCAATTACGAAGAAGCTAGTGTTATAGGTAGACTTCGGAACTCCGCCTTGGCACTGAGTATTGGAGCTGACAAGGCCATAGATTTTCCCCCTTCTCATTCCTCGAATTCTTTGAAAAAATTGAGTTCAAGTGGTTGAGCTGGAGATATACCGGACTCTTGCTTTTGCTGTCATACTCCTAGTGGGAACGGATCCAAGGTCTAAACTTTGTTTACCGAATTTACAGATTGCTGCATCATCTGTGGTGTTGAAGTTGATATCGTCAGTCCCAAACATTACTTTTCGTTATGAAAGTTTCTGCATTTTGTCTGATCTCCAGCATTTACACTGAAATCCTTTTGGGATGTTTGGATATGAGACAATGCAGACAATGAGAGGCTGACAAAGCTGTACTCAAGTTGCATGAACAATCTGGCTGATCAGGTGTCAAATTTCTCAATTTATAAAATCATTAGCAATTCCAGTAACATTGTGAAATCTTCATCAGGATGATAGCCACGATGAGGCTTCAAAACTAGTAGTTAGTAAGTAGGCTGGCTTCCTCTGATCGCTTCATTTGAAAAGCAACTTGCAGCTCGAAAGTCGCACTAAGTGCCAGAGATTGGAAGAGGAAATAAAGAGGCTGATTGATGAACACCAGCGTAAAGCAAACGTATGTAAGGTTGCTTCTGATTTAAACTTTTCTTCATATTGCAATGGGACCAACCTGTTTTCCATATAGGGCCTACATTAATGAGATAAATGGATCTTTCTAATGTTCTTGACATTCTGTGAGTTCCAAGGAAAAACTATGATCTGTCATGATCCTAACAAACTGGAGTCCATGAGCAGGAGCAAATTGGATCTATAGAATTGCTGCAACAAGATTATACAACTAAGGTTGAGGAGTTAGAGGCCCAGATTAGGTGAATTTTCTCATTTATTTATTGGCTGCTTCACAAAACTTCATTCTCTAAGGCCTGAAATGCTATTCCATGCTAGAGGCTTTCAAACTGAGAAAGCATCGCATGAAACGACCATTTATCAACTCCGCCATGAGTTAACAACACATAAAATCCATATCCAAGCTCTAGCAAGCAGGTTAGAGCAGCTCCATTTTGACTTGGATTTGAAATGTAAGTTCCTAGATGTTTATGCTAAATTCTGGGAAAACACTAGGACTTTTTGCTCTTACATCATAAGTTTTGCATGCTGCAGATCAACTTGAGATTCGGGATTTGAAGGACTGTCTTCTACTTGAGCAGGAGGAGAAGAAAGACTTGATCAAGAAACTTCATAATCTGGAAAAGGAATGTGCGTCAGTGATTGCTTCACTTCTATTTTTCTTTTCAAGTACAATAGATTTTTCCCTTTTGCCTATCCTGGACCACCATATGTACCCAACAAGGTTCGTATGGATTGATGCCAACACGCAAATAACTTACAGTAACAGGGAGGTCGTTTAGCGGATCTAGTTGTATGGGTAAGGTCCCTTTTGTGTATGTTGGAAAAGGGACGCTAGGGAATAACCATCTACATGTTACATTTTGGGGTAATAGATTTGTTGCTTGCTGCAGTGCTTATAACCAGAACAAAGTTTGCTCAAGAGCAACGGGATTCGGCTACAAATCGACAGGTGGAAACACTTAAGCAGAAGGTTATGAACTTAAGGAGGGAAAATGAAATTCTGAAAAGGAAGCTCCCTGCTTCAGAAGAGGGGTAGAGTCTGTCTCGGATAAATTGCAGTACTTCTGCATTTTGGACATAATCATTCGACCGCCTCTTACCCCTGATTTTGTTCTTAAGTGGAATAGCTGCAGCTATAATTGAGGGGATCCTGTTTTACTGGTTTCAGGAGGCATCTTGACCATCTTCTCTAGAGAGGAATTATGTCCCGAAGTTCTGTTTCATTAGAATTTCAGGATGACCTAACGAACCAAGGGACAGGGGAGTCCTCCTGTTTCTGTGTGCGCTTTTGGCAATGACTAAGGAACTTGTATATACATTTATCCAGATTTCAGGACTAGCTTGGAGCTTGGCATCTGATCAGCGACTCTTGAGTATGAATGGGTCCATTAACTCGTTCCATGATCCGAGACCCTGATTTCCAATCAATAGGACGATTATTTGAAGGTGGCCTGGCCTCCACTTGAATTTTCTCCTGCCTAGCCAAACTCATGTTTCAGGCCATCTTGCATCGTGCCATGACATGAAGCTAATTACATCATGTTGACACCCAAATTTTTGTCAATGTTTTAAATATCCATTTATTTTGCAAAAATATAAAAATTTATTTAAAAAGGGCAAAAAGAAAAAAACATATGAAATATAAAAAAGGTAAAAAAAATGAAAATGATAAAGAAATGACGAAGTCGTGTGGGCCTGTGTGTCCGGTCCACTTAGCGACTTTCAGCCCTCTAAGCCCGTTCCCCGCTCCTATCTTCGTTTCTTTCTTTTTAGGCCCATCTTCATTTCTCTTGTTTTGGCCCATAAAAGCCTAAAAAGGGGCCCGGTCCAAGTTCACTTCTTCCCCTTGTTTGCACGAACCAGCGTCTGTGAGGAGAGGAAAAAGTGACGGGCGGGTGAGGAGAGAACAGCCACGAGCGACCGTGAGGCGTGACCGAAGCATGGCCGGCGAGAGGGGCACGCTGGTGCTGACTGCACGAGGAGAGGCATGAGCAGCGTGCGTAAGGGAGGAGGAGAGCTTCGCAAGGGAACGCTCCAGAGGAAGGTCGGACTGGTTTTGTGGAAAGGGCAGAAGGTTTTCTTCGGCTGGCGGAGGGGTAGAAAAGCGCTGGTGGCTGGAAGAGAGACAGAAAAGTCGCATTTGGGGGAAAAAGCCTTCTCCTGGGCAGAAACGAGATTACAAAGACGGGGAGAGAGGAGGTTCGCCGGAGAAGAAACGCCCGCTGAGGGTCCCTTCCGAGCCATCGAAGCTTTGCCAGTGACCACACGACGACTAAGACCCATCCCAAATCACGTACGATCTCGCTCCAAACGCTCTACTTTGTCTCGGTTTTCGCCTAGAAAGACATGCTCGGTTCGATCGATTTTCTTGAAGAGATCTGGATAAAACGAAGTTGCTTTGTTGCTAACCATGGTGCTTTAAGTCTGTACGTAACATGTGAGACTGAGAATCTTGTTAAAATTAAAACGGAAAAACATTGAAAGATCTGCATATTGCATGTTTGATAAAATGCCTAACAGAAGCCGAATGTTAAGTCACGTCTGAATTCAAAGATCGATTCATACTTGCTGCTGACACCAGCATTTCGTCTGTTCTCATGCGATTTCAATATGTATACATATCCCCATGCCCGAAAGTTGTTCCTCCTCTCACCGGCAAAGTTCATGGTTCAAGCCATCTTAGTCAAGGGTGTGCATGGAAACACTCCAATCCGGAACAATTTTGTACGGATTTTGTTCCCGGGAACAAAAAAAGAACAGAAACGTATTTGGTTGCGTTTTTTTTTTTTGTTTTTTTGTTTCCAAAACAAAATAGAAACAAAAAAAAAGGAAACAACAAATTCTTGTTTCTGGCCTTGAGAAACACTTCTTGGATGCCCGAAAGGAACAAAAACGCATCTCTTCTCTTTTTTTTCTTTTCTTCTTCTTCTTTTCTTCTTTTTTCTTGGCCCGGCCGCCGCCCGCGGCCTGGGCGGGCCACCGGCCGTAGAGGGCTGACGACGTCCTCGAGGGTCGGCGACCTCGTCGGAGCGTCGTCGGTGCGGGCGCGCCCTCGGCATGGGTTGGCCTTGCCGTATTGGGGCGAGCCCGAGCTCGCCCAGCCATGGCGAGGCTCGGCCTCGCTGGATTTGGGGGAGCCCGAGCTCGCCCAGCCAAGGCGAGGCTCGGTCTCGCCCGCGTCGGCGACGCCGAGCCTCGCCTTGGCTGCCTCGCCATGGCTGGGCGAGCCTGAGCTCGCCTAGATCCGGCGAGGCTGAGCCTCGCCGACAATCGGCGACACTCGGCCTCGCCGGGGGTCGGCGAGCCTCGCCGTGGCTGGGCGAGGCTGTCGACACCGTCGGCTGGTCGTTGGAGGCCGGTGACCGGCCGAAAAAAGAAAAAATAAAAAAAGAACGGAAAAAATGAAAAATAAAATAAAAATATTTAAAAAATTAAAAGAAATAAAAAAAGAATAAAATTTACCAAACGTGTTTCTATTCATTTTTTATTCCCGAAACAAATGTTACAAAACGCGTTCTTTTGTTCAAAAATTGTTCCCCGGAACAGAAACACTTTTTTTTTGTTTCTGTTCGTTGGAACAAAAAAAGAACAGAAACGTTACCATTCGCACTCTTTATCTATTTGCTTTATAGTGTACTGGTGATTGTTTGTTTGTTTGTTAGAAAGGCTAAGATGAAAGGGACTACTTTCGGATAGATATTTTTTTGTTCATGGATGTGGTCGACAAAAAAAGAGAAAAGAATTAAAAGAAAATAAAAAGGTTAGAGCCTTAGAGGAAAGAATGAAAAGGCTAGAAAAAATGAAGAGTGGGCTAGGGGGTGTTCTGTTGTGGGCTGGGCTCAGTTTAAAATGTGGGCCGAAAAAAAGAGTTAAAAAAGGTTCGTGGGCTTTTGGGGTTAATGTTTTTAGTCCAACTGATCCAAAAGGGTTTGGATCGATTTAGTTGGGTCGGGTCACTAAACCTGATCCAAACCCGTTCCCCCAATATAATAATACTAAATAATTTTAAAAAGTTTAAAAATTCGGAAAAAATATTTTAAAAAATTAATTCAAAATAGAAAATGATAAAAAAAATAAAATATTTGTAAATAATAAGAATTTAGAAAATTCGAAAATCATTAAAAAAATCAGAAAATCCAGAAAATAAAAAAATTAGAAAAATCATTAAAAAATTCAAAACAGTCTTAAAAAAAAATCAGAAACATTAAGAAAGATTAAAAACCCCTGGAGAGTGGAACCCAAAAATTGGACAAGCCTTAGAGCTTTACATTAGGTTTCTTTGTTTTGTATTGTCTTTTTATTTTTAGAGATGATATTAGGATGCTTATGTACTTTCCTTTATGATTGTAATTGATTATGCATTTCAAAAGTTTGGGTATTACTTTCTTGTTTTAGAATGGTTAGGGCAAACTTTAGATTTTTCTTGATAGGCTGCTATGGTGTTAATTAGCACATAATAAGGTTATGTATCGAAAGGGCATTAGCCTTAAAGTTAATGTAATCAAGTCCTCCGGTTCCAAAATCTCTGGTTGTGTAAATAGTAAGATATCCTCCCATATCTTAAACTAACCCTTAAAAAGGGTTAGTGGCGACTCTTTTGTTAAAATTTTGATCAGTGGCAACTGATCAAAATTTTGCATGCCCAATGTTGTGCGGAGTATGAGTTTGGGAGAAATGAGTCAATTGAAGGTCGTTGATCCGAAGCTAACAATACCCCTAAACCTAATAAACTCCCTCCCCGTGAGAGGGTTAGGTTGTGACACATCGTGGGAACCCCTATTTCTATTTCAAGACAAAATATTTATTAGAAAAATGACACAAATGATCCTTGAATTTTAACCTAATATACAATGTCGATCCTAAATTTTTAGTTTATTCAATATGATCCCTGAACTTTAATTTAGTATGTAATTTCATTTTAAATTTTTAATTTTTTTAATATGGTCTCCGAACTTTCAATATATATATTTAATTTTATCATTGAAATATGTGGAAAACGTTCAATGTTATTCTTTCATTAATTAATATTAACAGAGTTTGTTGATTTGACTTCCAATTCGTATGTTTAAATGGTGGACAAAAAAAAAACATTACAAGTGAATTTTTCACGAAAAATGTTCAACCCAAATAAGAATAGTATAATTCTTTTAATTTTTTTAATTTGGAAAAAAAATATTATCCATATTATTTGATTACATGAATTATTATATCTTGATTTGAGTTAAATATCTTTATGTGGATAGTCCCCATGTAATGTTATTTTTTTGTCCATCATTCAGACTTATAGAGTTGAAAGCTAAATCAATAAATTTTGTTAGTTTGAATTAATGGAAGGATGAATCAAATGACTAGATTGAACGTATAGCAACAGTTCATGAATTATATTGAACAAAGTAAAAATTTAGGGATTATGTTACATATTGAGTTACGGTTTATGAAATATATTGAACAAATTAAAAATTCAAGAATGACATTGCACATTAGACAAAATTTTAGATATCGTTTATGTAATTATCCTATTTTATCTCCTTTATTGTATCAACTTTGTATTGCCAAATCAACAATATGTGTTTCCCTACATCTAACGCCATATTTAATGACAAAAAAATAAAACCAATTTATGCATGTTGACTCATCAAGATAACTATAAGAAAAAGTCATAACATATTTTATAGATGTCAATTCAATACTAAAATTTTTTTAATTTGACCGATTTGGTCCTAAACCTTTTAAAGATTTGTCAATATAGTCATTCGAGTCTATTTTGACTGAAAATCACTAATGTGGAAGTCCGTTGTCTTATGTGGCATGATTGATAATAATGTTGATAATTTTTTCACTTTGAAAAAAAAAAGTGAATTTTTTTCTTTTTCTTTTCTTTCTTTTATCTGTTTTTCTTATTTCCATCTGTCGTCAATCTCTAGACTCAACGATGACCCATGGAGGTCATTGGCCCCAGGTGAGGGAGTCACGGCCCTTGTCTAGTGCTAGTAAGGGTCGGGTGGCATCCCTTGTTGACCTACACAATGAAAAAAAGAAAAGAAAAAATCTATTAAAATTAAAAAATTGTAAAAATTGTCAACAATAGGCATCGATCATGTTACTTAAGACAATAATTTCCACGTTAGCAATTTCTAGCCAAATTGACCAAAAGGACTGTGTTGGCTAATCGTGAAAATGTTTAAAACTAAATTAGCAAAATCGAAATGTTCAACATTAAATTGGCCGTCGTACAATAAATTTAGGAATTTTTGGTAATTTTCCGCCAAGTCATCTTGATAAATTTCTTAAGTCTCCTACAATGGGTGGAGGAATTAATGGCTGCGTAAAAATGAGGCCGGCACTGAAGGATAATTCCAAGTTCCAACCATATGTATCTCCATTAGTGAATATTCAATAGCCCATTCAAACATGAAATTCAGAACTTACTTGCTGGGTCGAAATATAACACAAGAAAACCAAAAAGAAAAAGAAGATAAAAAGCCCTTGTTTTGCGAGGAAACCAAGAGCGTGAGGGACAGCGCACTGGCATCGCTGAACCACTTCTAGCCTGCCTGTCAAAGTCCAGCCAAGGAACAGAATCGTGAAGCACTTACACTTCAGCACAAGCTATGAAAAATAATTAACAGAGAAAGTTAATAAAAAATTGACACGAGAAGATACGGAGGATTTGAGAAATCTATAAAAAGAATATTACTTTCCGATAGAAACCTTGCATGTATAAGGCTCTGTTTATAATACAATGTATGAACACGATAAAAGAAAAAAAAATACTTTTTTAATTGTACATGATTTGATTCACAACTAAATTGATTTACTCAATCACTCCAGGGAAAAGAACCGTATCTCTAACGCATACTCTCACCTTACCTTCTAATTGTTGAAGTAACAAACAAACCAGATAGCAAAGTACAAGACTCGATCTTGACGTTGGCTGGACCCAAGGTCCCTGACATCTAAGAACTACAAGTCTGGCGATATATCCAATCATATTACTACTTCGCTGTTGAATTTTAGTAAGGCAATCAGAAAAGAACACAAAGATTACGAGGTTCAGCAATGTGCCAACGTCCTTGGACAAAACTCTCGACTCTCTTATTTTTGTCACGGAAATTTACCCACAATCTGTCCTTTCCTTGAACAAGGATAGCAAATCTCGCCAATATCGTCAATACTCAGCTGTTTCTTTCTCGACTCATCTCCAGCTCAATGACACAGTATAAATTGAGATGGCAGGAGAGATTTCAGGAAGCTGGTCTGAAAAATGGCAAACCTTCAACCGGGAAAAGTATTAGCACTTGCCTTGATCGCATTGCTTTCTGTTTCTGACGTTGCATGCAACCATCGCACTTTCTCGAGGAAGCAACTCGAAGCAAACAGTAAAGACGTCGGGGATGATCCGGAGACTAGTGTAAGGAGAGAGAAGGTGAAAGATGCTATGCTTCATGCGTGGACTTCTTATGAGAAGTATGCTTGGGGATTTGATCAGCTTCAGGTTTGGTGGATGAGGATGATGTCTTCTTAAGGCTGTTTATGTCTGGATTAACGTGGGCTCGCATATTGAAGTTTGCCATCGTGTGTTGCTGCGTTGACAGCCACAGACGATGAATGGGGTCGACAGCTTTGGTGGATTGGGAGTGACAATCGTGGATGCTCTTGACACCTTGTTCATCATGGGACTTGATGAGCAGTTCAAGAGAGCCAGAGAGTAAGTGTCATCCTTCTCCTTCCCTGGACTTCAAATAATAGAATGGTTCGAAAGTTGTAAGAACCAATGGACCATATATCTCTTCATGCAAAATGTTTATATTGGATTGACAGCAACAGAGAATTATATGGACAAAGTCAAATATAATAGAGCCAGTATGTGGCATTGGTGTCCTTTCTAAGTTGGTTTCATGTGATTTGGAAATTCTTTGAAGTGTGATCGGTTTGATGTGTCACTTTCCTTTGATTTGTATACAACAAACACTGAGATCCCTACAAAAATGACAATAAGAAGCTAAGCTTTATTGCACTAAGGGAGAAATGCTGCTGAGAAATCCATCACTACAAAAATGTTTCTAGAACAGCAGATAGAACTAGAGAAAAGAGCAGAAAATGGAGAAGATGCATTGTCTTTCGCTCCTTGAGATGCTCTTTTTTTGTCGATTTTGCATTCATTTGGCATTGTTAGTCGTTAATACTTGATGGCGTACGTTGCAGTTGGGTGGCTACCTCCTTGAACTTCAACAAGAACTATGACGCCAGCGTCTTTGAGACAAACATTAGGTAGATAAGAAGCCCTCTCTCTCTCTCTCTCTCTTTCTCTCTCTGTATTCATGCGATTGGAGGAGAACCCTAGCCCTCACTTGAAATCAATAGCCTGCATTCATTTGTTGTTGTCTTTCGGGTAAATTTGCTTGTTCTGATGCAGGATGGTAGGTGGACTTTTGAGCGCATATGATCTTTCTGGGGACAAAGTTTTCCTGAAGAAAGCTATAGATGTAGCAGATAGGTTGTTGCCTGCATGGAATACGCCTTCTGGAATCAATTATAACAGCATCAACTTGGCTACTGGAAAAGCTCATAATTATCACAATGTAATTTATCAACCTTTCCTCTGCTTCTCCTGAATTGTGCTTACCATTAGATTTCATCTCTTTCTCTCTCTCCCTCTCCCCACAAGACTACGTCCTTATATTTTCATGAACATTCTCTGGTGTATGGTCTGAAAGGTTAATGGCCACGATTTCTGAGTTCCTGATATTGAGTGGGAAAGCCATGATATTCATTGAATGAGAGCAGGATGCCAATTATGACATGATTCTCCCATGACGTTGACACCAAAGGACTAAGGTTTCAATGTGATTACATTCACATTTTGCAGACCCATCTTGATCTGATAAATAAGGTTGAGGAAACCAATTCTATATGTACTGCTGGCTCATCAAGCGCCTAGATGCTGGGTCTTTATGTGATCATTCACCATTTGCATCAAGTTTGAAATACCATTAACTATGAGATGCAACAAGTAGTGTGAATAATGATGCTTCACAACTGAGTTCTTTAAGATACAATATTCTAACCCCTGTAGGACATCTGCCTATGCCAGCCATATGTACTTTTTGCTATGTATCTGTTGCATAAACCTTCGCTTTTGAGTTCCCTTATAGAAGGTGATGACATGATTTAGTCTTTGCATCTCTAGGGAAACAGTATTTTGGCTGAAGTGGGGACAACACAGCTCGAGTTTATCGCTCTATCTCAAAGGACAAATCAACCCAAGTACCAGGAGAAGGTATTATTTCTCCTTTGAAATTTTAGTCGGCAATCACTTTATAGTTACCTTGAGTCCACTTTATTCTTGTTTTAGACATGGTGGCATCAAAAGACTGGCCACTCCCCTGAACTATCTCAGAGCTATTTAGTTATTTATTTACTGCAAAAAGTAGAAGATCTTGAACATGTTATGTGAGTACACTCTTTTCGTGGTCGTTTAGGTGTTTTCTTATCCATTTTCCAGGTGGAGAAGGTCATTGAAGTACTTCGTAAAAATTTTCCTGCTGATGGCTTGCTTCCTATATACATTAATCCTCAGACTGGGATGCCATCTCCATCATTGATCACATTTGGTGCCATGGGTGACAGGTACATGACAGGCTTTGTGAGGTTTTAATATTTACATGCAGGTTGAAGTCAAAAGAGTAATGATAATACACCTCAGTGCTCGCTCGAAGCTTTTGGTCAAAACAGTAGCCTGTATGAACTAGAATGGCGGATACCAGCAGTCTATTAGTTGCAAATTATAGATTAATTTCAACGATTTGCTGTCGTTGAAAATTCTAATTGAATGAGCTAGACTGCTGCTTTATAGTCATTGTGCATAAAAATCAATCAAACCCATCTAGCTGGGTGCTTCAATGACAGATGGACTCATTGAAGATGTGAATATGTTGCTATAATTTGCTTTGCATCACATTAAATTTTTAATTTGCATGGTCTGGATGTTCATGCAATGCATGTGCGAGATGTTTTCTATGAAATGTGATGTCAGAACAGAACATTTACCTTGTAAAAGCTCAACTCATCCTCGTGTATTCACCGTGTACCACGAGTCGAAGACCATCATTACTTAGAAAGATCATCTCTCCAACAAATATGGATTAGGAAAATCATCTTCGTCACTAGCTCGGAAAGATTTAATACTTCTCTCTTGTTGGAAACACTGTCCTGGTTGTAATTTTCATAGTAGCTGACAATTGACTTAAATAATAGTAGGGATGATCGGTTATTGGTCCAGTCCGGTTCCACTTAAGAACGGGGAATTGGACCGGGAGGACTAGTTCCCAATTTTTGGGACTAAGGACCAGACCAAGAATCGGACTGGACTGATCGTTCTAGTCCCATAGAACCAATCACTTAGCAAAAAAAATTAAAAAATTAAGAAAAATACAAGAGTTGTTACTATTTTTAGATTTTATTGCTATTTTTAATAAATAAAAAATATATATATATTAAAAAAAGAGTTGGTTTGGTCCATCGGTCCGGTTTGCTATCCTCTTGGAATTGGGAACTGGACTGATAGTCATTGGTTCCATTTTATGGAATTGAGAATCGGACCGATCCCTCTAGGAACCGGACCAAACTGGCTGGTTTCGTCCGATCTAGGAGGTTCCCAGTTTGGGCGGCCCGACATGCTCACCCCTACATAATATCCTTGGAAGTTGAAGCCTATGACTGCCTATGATTCCTCGTTTCATTTGTACGAATAGTGTTCACTTATATCTCTGCTCAAAAACATTTTACTCTATGTTGTATGTGCTTTGCAGTTTCTACGAGTATTTACTCAAGGTGTGGATACAGGGGAATAAAACTCAAGCTGTTAACGTCTACAGGTAGTTAAATCCACAGAGATTGCGGTGGAATATGGGTGAAAGATCAGCCATATGCAATACCATAAGATTCAACTCCACACTTCCTCTCATTTTTTTTCCAATTTGCATGAACTTCTAATAGCATCATACACTATCAATTATGTAGTTCTTATTCTCGTCATTGGTTGGGCTGTTTATGACCTATATTTAGATAAAGGGCCCTTAAATTACCTATTTATGCAACACCGATTTCTTAAAAATAAACACACAGGATAAAATATCACATAGCTGCTCAATCATATCATCATATGTAAGGTGATTAATTAATGAAAAATTTACTCTTTCTCGAAGATCGTTACAGTCTGAAATATGGATAGACATGCCTCAAAACTGAAAAGTGCTGCCACAACCATACAATTAAATGATGAGTGGTTTCTTTTTTTGGGTAGTTTTCTCAGTATTTCCTATTAACAATTCTGGGACAGGGAGATGTGGGAGACTTCAATGAGTGGCTTGCAAAGCTTGGTCAGGAAAACAACCCCTTCTGCTTATGCATACATATGTGAGAAGAATGGAAATATGCTGATCGCCCAGGTCAATGAAGCCAGTGACCAGAGCTTTCTCTTGTATTCTGTGCCACACATGCTAATAGTTTGATTATTTGTGACTTCAGATGAATGAGTTGGCTTGCTTTGCTTCTGGGATGTTGGCTCTAGGATCTTCTGGCTTTGACGACCCTCGAAAAGCTAAAACTATTCTTTCGCTTGCAGAAGAGGTAATTATCTGTCTGAGTCACTTACAGAAATTATAACTGTCCAAGAAAGGTACTGACAGTTTTCGAGTGACACCTTAAATCCAGTAATATCATCATTATTAGAAGAGAAGAGGTTGCCTGGCAACTTTAGGTTCTTCTTGTTTGGGTGACTGCCTATCTGGGCGATATAAAACAAAGAACAAAATGCAAGGAATATAAGGGTGATCGGTTCCCGGTTCGGTCTGATTTTAAGGTAAAACCGGAAATCGGACTGGGAGAATCGGTTCTAAATTTTTGGGAACTGTAGACCGGACCGTTTGGTTCTAGGACCAAGAACCGGACCGGATCTTTGGTTCCGGTCTGGTCCAACAGAATCGGCACTTTCTTTTTCACTAAAGAATGACCATTCACTAAAGAACGATCATACTCTAGACCAATCAATCCAATTCGGTTCCCGAGCAATCTAATAAAACTACTCACATATGTTTTCACGTGCAAAATATTCAAATTTCATTTGCGTGAATATCAATCACAATTTATGTATTTCATGCTTAATTTTAAGCATAAAAGCCATGAGCAATGTGATTAAAGGTTGTGCTTGACTTAGGTTATATAGACAATCTCTATAAAACTTGTTTTTTCTATAAATAAAGAGTAATAACAAGAGTTTTTGTGGTTTTTTGATCACATAAGAGATTATTATCTCAATTGCAATAAGTTTCATATATAATATTTATATATTATATGCATTTATATATTATATGTATATAAATTATATATAAAAAAATTTGGTTTGGTCTGATCGGTTTGGTTCCCACCTTGGAACCGGGAACTAGACCAACTAGCCGCCGGTTCCAAGATTAGGAACTGGGAACCAGACCGCCGACCATGGGAATTGCCCAAAACCGGCCGGTCCGGTCTGGTCCCGGTTCGGGTGGTTTCCGTTACACACCCCTAAAGGAATATATAGGCTGTCTTTAAATTACAATAACTGAGATGGTAAAAAGCAGCACTATCAATTACCAAACATTGGGATTATTTGATACCATTGTCCTTGTGATTCCTCCTAGTCCATATAAAAATCTTTTGCAATTGTGAAAGATGCTTGAGCTTCTGGCTGCCATGGTAATAGTTTCCGGTGCTTCAATTTACTGCTCAATTTGAAATGCTTAATTGAATGTCATTCAATATGGATCCATTCCCCAAGATGGGCTTCCAGTGTGACCGTGTGGGAACAAGCAGAGGCTCGAGGTTTTCAAAGAGCACAGAAGCTTGGTTTTCCTGTATATTTCCAACTTCAAGTCCCTGTATTCTGTAGGATTTGGGGGTGGATTCTGGAATCTTTGCTTTTCAACTGGAGCCAAAAAAAAAAAACATAGGGCTGCTCTTTGCTACCCTTTTCTTTGGCCGTATGACTTACCTGTCCATACTTGAAATTAGACACCACATATTATATCGTCAATACCTTGTAAACAGTCATTTTCTATGTGGCAACAACTTCGGGTTAATTAGTAGATTAATGATGGCGCTTGAGATTTGAGCTTCTGTCCATCATGGACTGCAGATTGGGAAGACATGCTACAATTTCTATAAGATAACAAAGACAAAATTGGCAGGAGAGGACTACGGTTTCCCCCCTGGACAGGTACGTTACCTTTGATCCACCTCATTTATGGAGTTCTTATGTCTCAGGTATTTCGTCTGACAAGAATGAAATTCTATAGGACATAAGTGTTGATAATCCGTATAACCTCATGAGGCCTGAAACTGTCGAGTCGCTCTTTTACCTTTGGCGTTTCACCGGGAACACGATGTATCAAGATTGGGGTTGGGATATTTTCCAAGCATTTGAGAAGAGCAGTCGCTTAGAGACCGGATACGTCGGGCTGACAGACGTAAGTAGATCATGAAACTTGAAGTATCCTAAGCATTTCACTTGTCAATATACATGTTCAAGGGAAGTTCTTTACATTGTGTGCGAATCTGAAACCAAACGAATATGTTGAAATTGATTTTTATCCTTTTTCTGTGTCATTTGCTCAGGTGAATACCGGTGCTAAGGACAACTTGATGCAGAGCTTCTTCCTTGCAGAGACCCTCAAGTATTTGTACCTCCTGTTTTCGCCTCCATCCGTGATCCCTCTGGATAAATGGGTGTTCAACACAGAAGCCCATCCTTTGAAGGTCGTTCCCCGGTAACCAGTGGAGAGAGGTTGAGCAAAAGTGAACAGGTATTGCCTACAAGGCTTGGTGGAAGAAAAGAAGGTAGAACAGGACATAACTAGTCTCTTGCCCTGAAATGTCTGTTGCCCAACCCACGCCATCCTCTAACTTACTCATAAACACCCCTTTCTTTTTTGTCTTTGGGCCTACGAGATGCGTGAGGGTATGTGCAGGTGGCCATTTTTCATGAAATCAAAATAAGAGAGGAGCTGGGGTCTCTCAATTATCAGGGGAAGTAGTAATAAATATTTTCTTCAGCTGAAAAAAGTAAGAAAATGCCATTGCAGTAAGGTATATTCTTTTCCAAGGGAGAGCCATAGTTCATTAATCACGGAGCAATGCAACCGCCGAATTTCTCAACGACCTAAACTATTTGTAGTGATTTTTCTTTTTTCCCATAAACAGATACCTGGGGTCAAAATATGTTAAGTGCGACTTCGATGTGGGACGAGTCCTGCCTTCGGAGGGTGGCGGTGAGATGCCTGTTCAATCGGTAGATAAATGGATTTCTTTGGAGCAATATCTGTCGATATTCTTTTACTAGAAAAGTTCTATAAAAATCACGTGACAAATCATTCAAAGTACTGGCCATCTATACAATTTTTATCATAAGTTAACTGATGACGGTGCTATAGTTACTTCTTAAGAAGGCCTGGCCCATCGTTTTTCACTTTTTCTGGATTTGTAGGGCTTGGCCCATCGAAGTTCCGTTCTTTCTAGCTGACATCAAGCAGAAGTCTAAACAAGGTCTTCCACTTCACGACCATAACAACAATAAATCTTTGCCTTTTTTCACCAAGTGTTGTTGGCTATATGAACCCAAAAGATATAAAAGAATGATTAGAAAGAAAGAAAGGATGGAAGGAAGAAGGAAAACTACAAAACTTCGACAGCACTTGAAAGACATTTCTACCGTGATCCTCGGCAGCTTAGCACATAGAGTTGCGCAGCAGAAGGATGCTAATCAGGCTAAATTATAACCAAAGTATATTCCTTTATATCTATCTGGCTATCCCCCAAGGAAAAAAGTATTAGAAAAAAGAAATCTGGCGATCTTTTCTTTTAGCTCAAAGAGGAATATTTTCTGGATAGACCCGTGATAATACAACAATGATGTGGTCTGGTGAAATCATTTGGGATGGACTGGTGATAATGCAGCAATAATGTCAGGTGGATGAGAGTACTAATTAGCAAGAACCCAAAAAATTTATGGATGAAAGGTAATTCCTCCATTTCACTCCCAACCGTAGTGGTAGTACAGTCCGAAGAGAGTGAAGGCACAGAAACAGAAAAAGGAGGGAGGGAGGGAGGGAAGGAGGGAGAGAGAGAGAGAGAGAGAGAGAGAGAGGGGCACAGGCACAAGCAAAGAGACATTCCTTCAACGCTTCCAAAAAAGGATGAACAAAAGCTAAACGCAGAGTATGCCCACCCACCTCAGCTGCAATGATGACAGCAAAGAGTGGGAAGTGATGGCCCTCTTAAAAAGCTTATAATAATGGTGTGTGATAAACCCACCAAAAAGAAGAATAAAAAAAAAAGTGGCGTTCACAATCACCACATGAGTTATTCAATCCCCATGCAAAATTTGAATATTCCATATGTATATGAATAAAACTTAGACAGACAGTAGGACACAGACTTATATATATATAAAATAAACTTGGCCCTTAGAGATTTTTGAAGATGAGGAAAAGTTTAAAAGCGTGAAAATAGAATCTAGTACTATCTCTTGAGAGAAGCGATCTATGGATTTTGTACTGGCAAAGAGAATCCATGTCATGGGTTTGCTTTGCTTGAAAAGAAGAGCCGCTGCATACTGTGTGAGAGAGAGAGAGAGAGAGAGAGAGAGAGAGAAGATGGTTGTGTTGTGTTTCGTGTGTCAGCTAGAGAGGGCATGCGCTCTTCAAACTTCAAAGGGACTTGGTTCAGAATTACGGAATTCCAGAGCGTTATGGCTTCTTTCCCTTTTGGCATTTTTATCACATTTTCTCCCCGTGTATGTACATTGAAAAAAGTGACTTCACAAATAAATTGTGTCATGTTATGTGTTAGGATATTTGGTAGCCTAACTTCTACTTTCAATTACATAAAGGTTTAGTTTGGAGTTTGAAAGTTGTTCGTAGACATATTCTTTTACATCTCTTGTAGACTTATACATAAGAGACATGACAAGTTGAAGCTTCTATATTGAAATTTGACATGCTCCAAATTTACATGTTATTAGAGTACTAGGTCATTCCATTGCATCATTTTCAAACCCTTTTCATTGTCATTCCTCGATCTGGCTTCTGATGCATTCCAACACGACAAATAATCAATCAAAAAGTCAGATCTCACTTGGTCTGAAAACAAACTAATAAATTATTTATGGGTTTAAACTCTTAATCGTTTTGACCAAAAAAAAAAAATCTCTTAACTATTGGTTGCTCAAGAGAGCTGTCTAGCTTGGGATAGAACCATGACTTTGGCACTTCAGGTAAAGACTAAATTTTGATTTTTGAATGGGACAACTCTCTTGGCAAATGAGGATGCAAAGGCAAACACTCGGAGTCCCCTTACAGAAAATTCAAATGAAGTAACATTTGGATGCAACGCCAAGAATGTTAAGGTATGGTGTATAAATGGGGGTTAAGTATCATCTCCTAGAGAAGTAGGAAACTACCAACGGTCTCAAGATCTTAAGTAGAAGCTAAGTATTGATTCATGGCAAATGCATGTTGCGAAGTCAAGTGGCTAACTTGTTTATTCAAGGAATGTGAGATGTACTTGCTACATAAATGTATTGTGATAATTAGGCTCCTTTACATATCGTAGCAAATCTTGTTTTCCATGAATATAGTAAATATATAGAATTGGGTTGGTGCCTGCAAGATTATAGCTAGCGGACATCTTCACGAAGGCACTTGGAAGGAGAGCTTTGAAAATATTTATAATTCTAATTTTTCTTAATTGTTCAATAGATTTGGTTTGAATTTAGAAAGGGTTTCTTTTATCTATAAATAGTTGAAACTTTCACATTGAAATCTGACTTTTTTCCAAAATTAATACTATCTCTAGCCCATTTTTCCCCCTTTTTCTAGGAAAAAAATTAATGTTGCTGATAAATCAAACTAGAGTGCATGAATCTTTTAACTCGATGAATTGGTACATACCTGTTCCTCAATAAATTTTTTTAAAAAAAGGGAGAGAATTGGAAAAATTTTCGCATATACAGTATACTAGCTAGTGCGTCCATCTAGACTAGCTAGCTATATAGTTCCATAGAATATAATTTTGTCTAGATAGGTGTAATCTGGGCACTAACGCTCAAATCAATGAACAATATTCCCTTGTCCTGCAAATGGGATCCTCATCGATCTTAAAGTGCAATGTTGTTGTGACAGAGAGAATTAACATAATCCTCCCATCGAAAGTGTGAATATGGTGGATACGGAAAAAGCTTTTCTTGATTCGATCATCAGTGGAAAAGATTAAAAATGATAGAAATGTCTCTTTTATAATTTATTTATTTTTTAAATTTCTCTCTCTCTTTTTTTTGGGGGAATGTGAAGATCCATGGATGGTGTAAAAGGGGGGGAACACCTTTTTGACTGTAATAGTGGCGTGGACACTTTCGCCTTTTTTGCTCATAACTTAATGCCAATATTGCAGAAATGGATTGGGAGAGGAGATACCTTTTCAGGGGCTTAATTCGCGGAGGGAGGGGAAGAAGATGGACAACCTTTCTGAGATTCAATTCCCAAACATTCCATTTGGTCTTTCGTGACTTCTCAAAACAGATAAATCGATTTGCTTCCATATATCTAAATTTTTAGAAGCAATAAGTTCATTTGGATGCCAAGTTAATTTTTCAATTTGAACATAACTTTGAAATATAATCAATGGTAAATTTGAGCATATGCCATTGATAATAAGCTTTGCTTAATTCCTTTTGGACCTAGAGTTCTTACTACCAGAAAACTCTGCAACCGCCCTTGAAATTTTTTGTGGCTTAATTGATTTCCTTTATTAAAATAGTTTCAATTTTTAGGCTTTGTTTGTTTCATGGAAAATGAATTATTTTTAAAAAAAAATTATTTTCTTTTGCTTAAGTGCAAAGAGTATTTTCATTTTACCCATTTCTCACCCGCTTATCTTAAACACGGGTACTTTGGGTTTTGGAATTAACTTAAAGCGTGACAATATGCAATTGGGGAGATAAATGGAGGCTTGAAAGATTTGAAACTTAGGAGTTCTTGCTTTGGTACCATATGAAATTTTGTAGAATCACATCCGACTGTTCCTAAACTTTTGTTGGATGCAAATGTAGTTTATTATGTAAATATTCTAACAAGCACAAATAAAGCATTTAGAGAACTCCATGATGAATTGCATAGACTGAATGGATTAAGACTGCAAATCCATGTTTCATACATACTTCACCTTTTCATTTCAAAAAATATATATTTTTAGGAAACCCCGTACAGTCAACAGCCGGTGGGCAAACCCTGGGGTTGCATGAGGGAATCACCACCCCATGCAAGTGGGTAAGACACCAAGCGCTTCCCCTAAGTTTCGAACTCCTCACCTTGAGGGCAAGGATCAACAGGGCCTTATCCAGCGGAGCCACTGCGGCAGGTGGTTCATTTCAAAAACACTTTTATCTACAAAAAAGCATGAATTCTCATACACCTGACACAATCACGAGAGTGTCAAGTTACATTAATTAGAAAAACGTATAAGTTCATGATATTTGATATATACAATGAATAGTTTGAGTGATTCGAGAAATTGTGATCTCCGATTGCTTGTGGAGGAAAACTTCATCAATCTCTGTTCATGAGGTAGACACCCCTGACCAAACCATGCATGTAATTAAAATGTTTTTATCAAGGTATTTTCTAGCGAAACTACCCAAAATTTCAATTTTTGCAATCAATTCATATACACACACACACATATGGTCTTCACAGTTCTACGGTTTGTCATGTCCCAATGATGATATTGACGTTGCATTAGGTTTTGTCACTATTGTATCGAATATTGGTTTCACAACATTCTTTTCTGAATTACTTTTAGGATTGTAAATGTTCGTGAAGGGATAAAGCTATAAGGAATGCACTATAGGACATGTCAACAATTTCAAGAAAGTGACTTCAAAAAGATTTTTCTTGGAAGTTAACCGATAAATCACATATCATCTTATGTTAGGGTTAGGGAGGATTTTACTATTTCGTTAAAAAAAATGGGCCTTTTTTCCGTATTAAAAAATAGCAAAAACACCAATCACCTAATTCCTCAGTTTATTGTTGTTAACTTACCAACACTTTCATGAAGTTATCAACTTCTTGTAGAAATTTAAAATTTACTAACTTTTCTTATCTTTGATGAACTTTTATTTGTCTTTTTTAGTAGCACCTTGTATTTATCAGTTCTTTTATGGATTTTCCAATCTAAACCTTTTTAGGTTTTCTCTAATTAAATTGCCAACTATTTTTGGATTACTAGTTGAAATTGGAGTTCTTAACAATGTTTATATGATTTTTTAACTCATAAATTCTTTTTTCTTACCAACTTTTATTTTTTTTCCTACAAAATACTTTAAATTTACCAACTCTAATGTGAACTTGCCAATCTTTATTGTGTAACTTACTATTTTTTTTTCTCTCATTAGGCTACTTAGAAGTTTTGACCAACTCTCATTTGAGCAAATTGCCATTGTATTTATTTATTTTTAAATAATTACCAAATTTTCTATTGATTTACTAATTGTATTTATCTTAACTAAAATAAGAAATTTACCAACTCTTTTTATAGAGATCACCAACCCTAATTAGAGTGATCACTGACTTTTCTCTTATTAATTTATGCACGAGTTTGTATTACCAACTTTCATTTCAGTTAGTAATCGATGTTTGTTTGAAATATACTTATTAAATTACCAAGTTCTTTTGTCTTCTCATTTATCTGCTTTTATTTACATATCTTGCCAACGCCATATATTTACTAACAATCCTATGAAATTAACAAAAATTATTTGTGTGACTTATCAACTTTTCTCTAATTAAGTTGCCAACTTACTTGGAGTTACCAACTCTCATATGCGTTACTTACCTAGTTTATTTGATTTTTTCAATTTAGAAACTTTCAAATTGTTTGAAAAACTATATTTGCTTTGTTAAAAAAAAAAAATGAATTCACTAGTTCTTTTTCCAAAGCTATCAACCTCAATAGAAGGATTACCAATTATTCTCTGATTAAATTACTAAATAATATTCATTACCAACTCTTATTTGAGTTAGTTTACCTAAGTTTGCATGTCTCCTTTTAAATTACCTACTTCTCTTACCTTTGACAAAAAAAAAAAAATTGTTTTTACAAAACTTTTATTTACCTTTACCACCAACACATTAAACCTATCAATTATTATGTGACATTATTTGCTTTGTTCAAATGACCTTCCAACTTTTTTTTGATTAAGTAATTCACTGAAAAACTTGAAATAAATAAACATGGATAACTAACTCAAATAGGAGTACGTAGACAATTGGTTGAGAATTTAGTTGGAAAAAAGTTAATAAGTAACTTAAATTAAAGTTAGTACTTTTTTTATAAGACCTGAGAAACTTGAAGCGTAGTTAAGAATCATAAGTGAAATTTGATAAAATATTAGAAAAGTTGATAATTGAAAACTTGGTAACTCACATGGAAGTTTGTGACTAGTTTTTACCATGATTGGAGAAAAGTTGGTAAATCACTCTAATTAAGGTTAAAAAAAAGTTGGTAAATTGAAAAAAAAAAAAAAACAAAACAAATAAACTTATGTAAGTAACTTAAATGAGAGTTGGTAACTCAATACTAGATGAAAATTTGATGGCAGAAAATTTGGTGACAATTCCCACTAATTTAAGTTGGTCATCACTAATTCAATGGATCACTAATCAAGGAAAATAAAATTTCATAGTACAATAAATAAATAAATAAAAAGCACTAAATTCAAAAAAGAAAAATCAAACACAATAAATAACTAAAATGAGATGTGATAAACTAGAACCATTTGGTAATTTAATTTGACAAAACTTGGTAAAGTCATTCAAATTTAGATAGTTTGGTGATTTTATATAAGAGATAGTAAATTCAAAACTTTAACAAGATATTGAAACAAAAATTGGTAAATTATTAGAAAATTTGGTAGCATGAAAACTACCAGAAAAATTGATAATTTTCATAAAAGTGATGACAAATTACCAACAAGTTATCCGGGAACGAAAAAGTCATTGGTCACTTCTTTTTACCAACTGCTTTGAGACACTTACTGATTCATGAATTTCATCAGCGGGTAGCAAAAATCCCCACAAAAATAAGGAGCTTGGGGATTGCTTTCCTTTTGACATCTTACGTCTCGTGTGAGACTACTTTTAGCTAATTGCTAAAACATGAACTTGAATACTCCACAAAAAGAGGGCATATTTCACTTGATTTCACAATCATTTAGCAATCATTTGTTCTGTAATAATTGACATTAAACAGCAAATTTAAGTGATTACGAACTTATCTCTAAAAGAGCATCACTTGTCTGTTCATTATACATAAGAAATAAATACTGGGCAAAACAAAAAGCCGGAGATCAACTTAAACTGCATTGCAACTGCAAAATCATCCTCATTTTTGGCCACAAGTAGCACGAACCCATGAACTGTATACAGGTTCCTGCAAACAAGTGCAGTCATCTCAGCCGTCGCAAATGTAGCACGAAATTGCACGAGAAAAAGGATTCAGAGATTGTTGGCACAAAAACAATGTGACCACCTTTTCAATAATGGAGGGCACGTCAAGCTTTGCGATCAGAAACACCGGCAAGCTAAGCTGCTGTTTACGGTGCAGTCTCTGTATAGGGTGCATGCATTACCTATTACTGCTTTCGAATATTTTTCTTTTAAATCTGCTGCTAAATGCTACGACCATGTACGTACAACATAATTATCTGCGTGCGTGACAAGTCTATTCCAACCCCAGCATTATATTGCTCAAGCATTTTTGAACTGTCTATTTTAGCTCCAGCACTCCTCCAGTCGTTTCGCAGAGAGAGAGAGAGAGAGAGAGAGAGATGGTAATATGCTCTGTTCTTTTCCTATGCATTCTTTTTGGTGGGGTTGATGGCTACTGTTGATAGAATGTGTGGCTATTTGTTGTCTCCCAGTGGTAGCTAGATTTTTCATTTGTTTTTTTACGGATTTTTTTAAATAGTATGTGGGGTACGTACCCTACCAAAGTCACAGCAAGCAAACCCTAGCTAGGTGAAGGAATAAGAATAAGAATAGAAAAAAGCAGCATCTATCTACCTCCATTCACTGCAATATCTGGAGTTTGTAAGGAGACAAGCCTTTGTCCATCAATTCTCAGTCCAGTGTCAAGCTTTTGTCCATCAATTATTCACTGCGTCATCTGGACATATTCACAGCATATACTCGGTCACCATAATAAAATAAAATTAAAAATAGAAAGGAGATAAGGAATCCAAGCTATTAAATTATATACATTTGATACTGAGACATGACGTAATGCAGCGCACCCAAGTCCAAGAATTTGTAGTTAGCTTGGGTCTACCCCTGATTACAAGAGTACTAGGGACATTCTTGTTCTTCAAGCTTGATAAAAACAAGCAGGAAATATCATTCTATGCGGGCGTGTTAGAGGCGAGCATGATTACTAGAGCTGATAGACAAGATAACCTATCAAGAAACATATCCTACGCAAAACAATCCCAAAAGTTCTGGAACCTAAATTCCACCGGTCCTGTCTTCTTTTTAATCTGTTTGACACACAACCTGAATGCTATGTAAAAAGTGATCGAAACCGCCCTGGAACCTATGCTTATTTAAGGAAAACAGATTAACTGTCCTAGAGTGCTAGTATTGTGGTTGGCGTTACATTTGTTGCATCGTAAAACTTGCGATGACTTCCAATTAAGGATACCTTTTTAACCATACAATAATGCGGATCAAATGGGTTTATTCCATGGGCTAAAGAAATAGATCAGAAGAATTTTGACAATCTTTTTGTTTCACTAAGCAACGTGTTCAAACATGTGACAAATGAATATTTCTATAAGCAGAATATCGTAATAAATGACATCCATTGTGATTAATAAATCACTTGGTTAGTGGCTTGGGCTATCTTGCTAATTGTTAATTGGTCTTTTTTTCACATGAGAGAGAGAGAGAGAGAGTTGATATTGGACATGGGGATTGGTGAACAAAGAGAGAGGGGTTGGCATCAATGATGAGATAGATTTGTCATGGTTTTGGCATTCAGTAGAGATAAGAAAAAAAAGGGTGAAGTGAGAAAGGAAAAGAACATACTTTTATTACCTTTTCTTTTCTCTGTTTTCTTTCACTTTAATCGGTCTCTTAAATTTCAGTATCAATAAAAAAGCTTCTCTCACAACCCCCACTTTTTCTTTTACTCCCCCTTTTACTGTCCATTGATGTGTCTACAACACAGTTCTTGAACCTTGGGATGATTTCTAGGGGAATAAACCTACACCTATACAAATTCTCATATATATCCTGAATGAATTGAGAGAGGATAATGATGACAAGACAAAAAAAAAGCGGTTGCCCTTGTAGAAATTTCTCGTCAACACATAAAACTGGCCACGACTTCAACTAATGTCAAACTTCAATTGATGTGGAACCATAAATAATCTGTCCCAATTCAGTGTATATGTACAATACTAGTTCGTAAAAAGATAAGCTACATGAGAAGAATGTTATCGTGGTCCAACACTATAACTTACGAAAGCAGTGTGCGACAAAGAGCTCTCAGCATCATGAGAATCTATGCTCTAATAACAAGTTGGGGCGATGCATAATGAAAACCTAATAGCCACAGAAAAAAATCCTACAAACTCGCAGGTTATGACCGAAGTTCCCCTCCAAGCCTTCAAGATGTCGCAGACAGACTCACTCCGAGGCTTTTGGCAAAGGACCAAACACTCTCAATCTTATTCGTCTCTCTATCTATACATGTGGTGCGGTGTAAAAATAATGGGAAGTTCCTAAGGCTCTCTGCCATTTTGCATGGTACATCAAAAGCAATCCCATTTCGGGAACGTCACCTGCACGCTCTCAAAGTGCGAGTGATTGGGGAGCTTCCCGAGACCAAAGAAGTAGGGAATAATATTATGTGAGAGAGAGAGAGAAGGGGGGAAAAGTGAGATGAGAAAGAAAAAGGGTGGAGAGATGAGGAAAACATATCATATGATGGCTCTGCCAACATTTATTGTATAAAGTCGCACGCTCTGCTTTTCACACTTCTCTTACGTCTCTCTAACCCATCTCACACCGTGTGAGACTGGATTTAGTGACTCAAGACCAACATGCAGGGAATTCCCCAATCCAAACACATAGATCTGTGAGCGTTAGAACAAACAGCTACTTACTTTCCTTAGAAAATCTGCATCTCACGCACGAGTAATCTCACAGACTTAATAGCCATAAGATTCATGGATCCTATGATTTCTAGCTCTTCAAATATGATAATGAAAGGCATCGAGCTTATACAAAATATAACCCAAGGATATGCCTTCAAAAGGAGTTGACGACCAGTCCAAATCTTCTTGCCACAAACCACTGGAAAAATTGCCCATATAGCTTTAGAGAGAGATCGGTCCATGAGTAGATGTTCCCTTGTTTCATTTGCATCGCCACAAAGACAGCAGAGTGGATCAACTTTAAAATGCCAGGATATTATTCTGTCCTTTGGAGGCAACCTTTCAAGCATGAACAACCACGAAATGAGAGACTGTTTAGATATACTGAGAGGAAACCAGAGCAAGTGATGCCATTGCACTCCTGGCCTTGTATTCCTGAGTACAGACCAGGCACTATTAACTTAGAAAAGTTTATCTCGAGCAGCATTCCAAATCACTTTACCGTCCCTATCGCCAGGAAAGAGAATGCCACATACAGTAGCTTGAATGTGAACCACAAAATCAGATCTTGCTTTTGGCCACACCAAATCCATATTAGTGATAACAGCAGCCACATTAGCTTGACAAGATAACCCGTTATCATGAATAACTCTCCTGCCATATTTTTCGAGAAGTGGCCCATCAGGATGGCAATAGTCGTGCCAGAGAAAGGTATTCATGCCATTAGCAATGATCTGCTCAATCAAAGGCCTAGCAAAAACTCTTATTTTTGTTGAATATTCCATGGTTTTGAAAGTTTGAAAGCCATTGTTTTGTAACGGTTTTGACAACGATCCATTTGATGGAAAATAGATTGATTTTTAAATTTCACAGCCGGCTGACTTAATTTGTTTCGCACCAGCCCTCTCTTTCGTTTGCCTATAAATAGAACCTCCCAATCACAATTTAAAAATATACCTCAACAAGAAAATTCTCTCTTCTCCTTCCATTTCTTTCCTTTCTTTGTCGGTTTTACATATAATTTTGCTGTTCATATTCCTTTTATTATTCTGTGTAGAGTAAAGAGAAAGGTCTATTGTGTCATGGGAGAATAGCTGCTAGAGCATATTGCACCAAGTTTCATACTCTGAGTGGTGAAATTGATAATGTTTGCACGCCTCCAATGGTTGATTTTATTTTCATTTTCTCCAATTTTTTCCAATAATCTTAAAGATAATCCTTATGGATTTCTAAGTAGACACAGTGCCGTTACCACCGCCGTGCTACCACTATCGCCACTATTGTGCCACAGTTGTGTGACCAGCACTACCACATATGCTTTATGCTAAACCATCACTTGACATACTAAAGATTCAAGTTTAAATTGCAACAACTTCAAAAGATTTTTTTTTTCTTTATATGTGTATGGAGTTGTTTTCCCTCTTACGAAGACCAAATTGACTAATATTAAGATGCTGAAACAATAGACACATGCTTATAAGGTATGTAGGCACACAATTATTAGTAAGCTTTCTAATGAATTGTTTGATGTCTATTGTTTGTACGAAGAAGCAAAATAAACATGGCACTCCAAAAAATAGAATTTCACTTATTCATGTCTTGATTGCCTTAACTTCCATTTACAAACTTTTTGTACCAAATTGATGTTAAAACAACCTTTCTACATGGTGAATTAGAAGAAGAAATTTACATGGTGCAACCTAAGGGATGTGTTCTTCTGGGCCAAGAAAACAAAGTTTGTAAACTCCTTAAATCTTTATATGGTCTAAAGCAAGCACCAAAAAAATGACATTAAAATTTGATCAAGTTCTAGTTAATAATCGATTTTCCTTAATTGGAGTAGATAAATGTGTGTAAACAAAAATTGTTGATAGATAATATGTTATTAGTAGCTTGATGACATGCTTACATTTGGACATGCATTGATGTTGTAAATAATTCAAAATGTTTTTTTACTTCTAAATTTGACATAAAGGACTTGGGGGAAGCTAATGTTATTTTCAATGTTAAAATCATAGGAAGTGATAGTGGCCTAATGCTTAACCAAGAGGATTATGTGGAGAGGCTATTTAAAAATATGAACACTTTAATGTCATGTTTGTGAGTACTCCTTATGATGCTAATACCCAATTAACAAAAATAGAGGAGATGGTGTGGCTCAATTTGAATATGCTTAAATTACTGGGAGTCTAATGCATTTAATGAACCATATTTGACCCAATATAACTTACGTTGTGCGTAGACTGAGTCAATATACACAAAATCCTAACCGTGATTATTAGACCGCCTTGAGCAAAGTAATGAAATATTTGAGAAGAACCATAGACTATGGCCTTTTGTATAGTGGATTTCCCACTATATTGGAAAGATACAACGATGCTAACTAGATCTCATATTCAAATTAGACAAACTCCACCGGTGGTTATGTGTTCACCCTTGATAGATGTGTTGTAACTTGAAAATCAACCAAACAAACTATAATTGCAAAATCCACCATGAAGTTAGAATTTGCAACTCTAGAATTGGCTAGCAATGAGGCTAAGCAATTAAAAAACTTCTTCGTAGATATTCCCTTGAGAATCAAAACCGATACCTTCGTTGAGAATGAAATTGACACCTTCATTGAAAATGAAACCAACACATTTTGTGTCTAGGCATTGTGATTACCAAGTGGCAATAGCCATTACAAAGAATAAACTTTCAATGATAAAAACAAACATCCATATGAGACACGATGTGATAAAGTAGCTGTCTAAAGATGAAATTATACCTATTAATTATGTGAAGTCAAAAGTGAATTTGGCTGATCTTTAGACTAAACCTTTGGGAAGAAAATTAATTAATGATACATCAAGAGGAATGAGATTTAAGCTAGTTAAGAAAAATCAATAATAGTAGTAACCTATGTGATTTACGATCCCATAAATTAGGTCCATATGTGGAATAACAAATCACTTGTTGATCTAGTGATGTCTTGAATTATAGTATACACTTGATGGAATCACCTATATAAGTGTGGAGTAGGGCGGCTTCTATGAGATTTTTGGCAAAATTTCTAGAGCACTTATGAACACATCAGGCAAATGCATGGCCTATTAGCACAAAACCACTTTCTTTATTTTTTTTGTCTATCTAACTCAAACTCTCAACTCACTCTTGAACTTTTGTCTTACCTGTTTATAGCGTAAGAGTGAAACTTCATGCTTGAAACTAAATGTCCTCACCCTAGGGGGGAATCAAACTCCCATATCTCATTTCTCATATGAGAATGGTGGCCACTGGGGTAATTCTCAATAGATTAGCACAAAACCATTTTGTACAACAAATTTGTGTGGTGTAATGTGATTAGTTAAAATTACAATTCATAAAAAGAAATTCTTGATTTATAGAAGTTTCAAACTTCACCAATAATTCTGTAAATTATATTTTATTCTATCTAGGTTTGGTTCATTGCCCAAAAGGCACTAGTTCCTATGCAGTTCATTCAATTAATAAGTCTACATAATTCTTTCATTTCTTTTCAAAACCTTATGAAATATGTGGGAGATTGTTGAATATTTCAACAGTTTTAGAAATTTGAAAGCCATTATTTTGTAATAATTTTGTAACAGTTCTGACAACTATCAATGTAATAAAAATTGCTTGATTTTTAAATTCACAGTTAGCTAATTTAATTTGGTTCTCACCAACCCTCTCTTTCACTTGCTTATAAATAGAACCTCCAAACCACAATAGAAAAATACACCTAAACAAGAAGATTCCCTCTTTGCCTTTCGTTTCTTTGTTGGGCTTTATATATAATTGTGTTGTTCATATTCCTTCTATTATTCAATGCAGAGTAAAAAGAAAAGGTCTATTGTATCATAGGAGTACAACCACTAGAGCCTATTGCAGTGCTTTCATGCCTCAGAAAATTGATCTTGATCTTATTTTTGTTTTCTCCATCTATAGACTTTTCTTTTTTGAACCACTTTTGTAGGCTCAAATTGCAGAAAGAAGAAGGATATTAGGAATGCAAATTTTTAGTTGCATATAATTGGTCATCAAGTTGGAAGCAAATGTGACATCTATATCATAAGCACATAAAATGAGTGTGGATGATGATATGGATTGAGATGTAAAAAAAAGAAAAAAATCATATCTCTTCTAGTCTGAAAATCCAGCGTTTGACTAATGATCTAGATATGAAGTCAACTAAAGAGATTTTTTTTTTTTTTTTTTTTTTTGCGATGCTCTCGTCTTAATTTCGGTGGTTTAAAACATCGGTGGCAAAATCATGTAAAAATTAGGGGGTTGGGCTTTCTGGGAGTGGGGCATGGATGTCAGGTTCAGTGTAGCTAGTGTTTTATCCTTTTAGTGCTTTGTAGAATTCATGTCAGGCAAAATGAAAACCAAATCATTCGGAGTCCGAAAGATTGTATCTTTCGATTCAAAAAGACATTTTTGCGGGAATCTCAGTTAATCCCATAAAGCAAAACCGATACTTTCCTTGTAAGAAGAGTAAACCAACGTTTCTCTTTCTTACCTCACTTTAAACCACTTTGAAAATAAGGGGATTTTTTTCCTCCTCCCACTGATTTGGCACTCTCTTTCGAAATCGATAGCATCAGAATTTATTTAACTCAAGCGATGGGAAACCCCACAAGGATTCTTGTTGTCATACATGTACAAGGCACTAATGGAGTGCTACATTCCTTTAAAGATGAAGAGGGAATGATGAGCATGTCCCACCTCATCACACACTGCTCACTGTTCTGGCCTTTTCTCTTAATCAAACATCGACATCATTGCATGATGTTTTCAATCACGAGAAGAGTACTCATTATATGGGATTTTACTGCAAGTTATCATTCAGCCTTTTCTCTTTGTTGACGCATTTAACTAATTTGGAATTTGATTGAAAGAATAGGGAACCAGACGATTTCTACGACTTTGACTGCATGCAAGGATTGATATGCGCGCAGTGGTGTACTCAGCTTCAGGAAAAGTCCAACTCAACAAGACATATTTTCTCAATGGCTTTTTTGACCCACTATAAAGTGTCCTTTGCTTACAAACCTTTCTCCTCCGTAATCCTCACACGCATCGCACGGCTACTGCTGCCCGCATGCATTATTGAGTGTGGATGTCTTGCACCATACAGATTAGCGCGAAAGAAATTGAGGGAAGGGGGAATGGTATCGGGTAACAGAGAGCTCCCGTGCATAGAAACGTGGAGATGCTTAATTGGCAAAGTGCAAACGTGACACTCAACCACTAAAACAGTAAATTCGATGCCTTGCATTGCTTTATTTGGCAAGTAATATGAGTTTTAAGTGGACGGTTAGAGAAAGGACGAGGTGTTTAAGACAAGAAAGTGATTAGTATAGTACAGATCAGAGAGAGAGAGAGAGAGAGAGAGAGAGAGAGAGCGCGTCAATAATGCTTTGTAGGATAGCAGACAGAGGGTTGCTTTTTGGGTACTTGGGGAATAAAATGCTGTCCCTCTACGAGGATTGGCGTGAGAGAGAGAGAGCGTCTTTTTCTCTCTCTTTAGATCAAACCAAAATTGTGAAATATTTACGCATAAACGACAAATGACGAACCAGAGGAAGGAAATAAAAAAGATGGGAGTTTAGCTTGATCTCCTGTAATCTTTGCCACTTTTCCACCTTTTCCCTTTAGTACTTTTTCTCGAATTTCTGATGGCTTTCTCTGTCCATTCAAAGGGTGATGTGGGAAATAAAATAAAGAAAAGCAAAGAAGAAAGGACAAAAGCTCTCTCATCACAGAGAGAGAGAGAGAGAGAGTTTTGAACTGCGGACCCCACACACGACCCTTCCTCTCCTGCGTAAACACACATTTCCGTAGCAATGAAAAAGAAAAAGAAAAACTAAAAACGACATTTTATCAATTGCATGC
>CM023404.3:567662-591662 GCA_004368105.4 Eucalyptus melliodora
TAGATCCGGCGAGGCGGCCATGGGCGAGGCTCGCCCTCGCTGGATTTGGCGAGGTCGAGCCTCGCCGGCCCTCGCCCATGCCGATCGAGGCCATGGGCGAGGGCCGGCGAGGCTCGACCTTGCCAAATCCGGCGAGGGCGAGCCTCGCCCATGGCCTGATCTAGTGAGGTGGCCATGGGCGAGGCTAGCCCTCGCCGACCCTCACCCATGGCCGGCGGTTGCTTCTGGTCGGTCGTCGGACCTTGGCGACCGGCTGGAGGAAAATGAAAAAAATAAAAAAATAAAAAATATTAAAAGTATTTAAAAATATTTTTAAAATTTTAAAAAAATATATATTAAAATATTATTAAAAGTTGTCCACGTCAGCGCCGATCATGCCACGTCAGCCGGCCGGCGTCCAATCAGCAAAATCCGGCTAAAATTGGCTGGAAAGGACTGAATTAGCATAACTTAAAAATGTTTAGGACTGAATCGGCACCAAAAAAAGATTTAGGACTTTTTTGACACTTTTCCCTATACATTGGCTTGGTCGCTTTTTAGTTTGTTATCGCCGTCACAGTGTTAATATCTCTGTTTTTTTTAATTACAACAAACAGTATTTTTTTTTCCAATACGTATCTTTATACGTTAAGATTTCCCACAAGAGCTTTTGCATATGTCATACCACTCCACATATCATCTTCTATGTATCTATCTATAGGGAAACGAGAGGAGGACGGTACTGTCACCCATTCGAGAGTAACCGTCCTGTGTACCCCCAGACTTTCCAAGAAACCAGGTTTGCTAGCCCATCAAGTGGGATTTCTCCTATAAGACAAAAAATTCAACCAAATAGCGTAAGGGAATAGAAAAGAAACTTATTAACATTGTTTGCCGGCTTCTTGAGAAATTCGTGGTACCACTTTGTGGAGGTTTTATGAATTAGACAAAGAATAAATTAACTAAAACAAAAATAAGGAAATGGAAAAAACACTAACAAGAAATATCATCAATATACTATAGTCCTTATTTAATATAAAAAGAATGGTTCAAATAGCTCTATTACAGGACAAACAAATGTATGATTTCTATTAGCAACATCACCGACGTAAAACCTTTTTCGCACTTGCAATCATGAAAGTAAAATAAGTCCATGAAGTTTTGGGAGCCAAGTGAAATAAGTCCTGACTTTTAACCTATATAAATGAGTTTAACTCAGAATAGTTTGTATATAATTAGCGGGATTTGAATGAGTAACTTTTCGTACGTGAGTTAGTAATTTCTCAATATCCCAAATACACTATTTTTAATGGTTTTTTGCAGCTTTCCTTGAATAGAATATTTTACTAAATTTACTTTTCGATGGTCACACTTTTCCTCGACTTTCCAGTTATAAATTACCCATGAAAGAACACTTGTGGTCCATAATTCACGGTCATCTTCTATATCTCTATTCGGCCTCACTTTCCATTTTAAGAGAATCAATTAGCGAACACCACCGAGTGGCATGACCCCTAAACCAGATATGTGCACGTAGTAAATATAATGTGGAGTTGGCTTTAAGAATAAGTATATTATGAATAAATGAGAAACATTGCAAATGAAGAAATAATTAAAAGGAAAGTTCGCTGATAGAATAGCTACCAACAAATTAAGAATTCAAGCCAGAAGTTCCCGAATTAATCAATTAAACTAGGGAATGTTAGATCTACACGACTTTTAGAAAGGGCAAAAAGAAGAACTTCTTCACGCATGTTATATAGGGAAAAAGCCATAAAAAAAAAACTCTAAACTATGTTTATTGTGATACATTTACCTTGAATTTTTCTTTATGACATCAAAAATTTCAACTTATGCTTACTGTGATACATTTAATTTAAACTTTTTTTATACTAAAAATGTCAAATTTGTACATGTGTGACACGTTCACCTTCTATCAAACTTTTTTTATTCTAAAAATCTCAAATTTGTATATGTGTGACATATCCACCCTCCGTCAAAGTTCCATCAGTAAGCATTATTAAAAATTTGCCTACATAGATGACAAAACACAAACAATATTAATATGGTGCCCATGTGTCTTAAATGAAATAAAAATGACGTTATTTTGACTATAAAATCATGTGACGGGACCTTGATGGATGATAAATTTGCCACATAGGTACAAGTTTGGGGTTATTATGTCATAAGAAAAAGTTTAGTATAAATATGTCTCGGCAAGTATAGTTTGGGATTTTTGATGTCATAATTTTATTTTTATCACAATAAATATAGTTTAGGATTTTTTGTGGCTTTGGGCCTATTATATATGCATATTATTTAGTTTTATAATAACATACATGATGGCATGAAATTCATAGATTTGCTCCATCAGGGAATAACTAACTTATAGGAAGGCGGATAAATGCACGACATTGACATATGCAAAAGGGAAAAAGCCACGAAAAATTCTAAACTTTGCTCAAAGTGACACATATACCCCAAATTTTTTTTTGTGACGTGAAAAGCCCCAAACTTTTCAAACCGTGATACATCTATCCCATTAAAGGCATTTTTATCTTTTTATTATGTTTTTTTCTTTTTCTTTTTTCTTCTTCTTCCCTCCATCGGCTCCACCATGGCCGGCGGACGGAAGCCGGTGTCCGACGAGCGCACCCCTCGCCCAAATCGGGCGAGGGTCGTCCTCGCCAGACGTAGATGAGGGCCGCCCTCGCCTGCGTCGGTCAAGGGTGTCCCTGACCTCGCCAGATCTGGGGAGGGCCACCCTTGCCAAACGTAGGCAAGGGCCACCCTACGCCGGCGAGGACTGTCCTCACTTGATGCTGGCGAGGGCCACCCTCATTAGACGCAGGCAAGGGCCGCCCGACGCCGACGAGGGCGAGGACGGCCCGATGCCGGCGAGGGTAGCCCTCGCAAGACATTGGCTTCCCTCCGTTGGCTAGTCGGCGGAGGGAAGAGAGAAGAAAAAATATTAAAATTTTAAAAAATGAAAAGACAAAAATACCCTATAATATTGGGGTAAATGTGCCACATAACAAAAGTTTAGGGTTTTTTGTGTCACGAAAAAAAGTTTAGGGTAAATGTGTCACGATTGGCAAAGTTTAGGGTTTTTCACATCACAAATTTTTTTTTGGATAAATGTGTTACTTTAGGCAAAGTTCATGATTTTTTGTGGCTTTTTCCCTATGCAAAATGATAGGGGTTATATAACTTTACCAACAAAAAAAAAAAATGATAGGGGTTATATAATATTTCCCTTTCAATGATTGTGTGTATACTTGAGCAATTGTACTCGATTTATCCATGTTAATTGACTTTTTTTAAAGGCGAATAAAATTCATATTGCTTGCTTATATCGTATGCACGATAGCTAACGCTAAAATAAATAGGTCAAAAAAGATGTAGGTATATCGCCTCCCATTATAAATATCGATAAATTTTATTATCACGACATCCAAAAAGAAAAAATTAGAACAACCCTTCATCATAACTTGCATCTCAACGATGCTTTACTTTTTCACTTGTGACTAAAACATATCTTTTTCCTGTGTTTGTAAACTACGACATTCATGTCGCAGGCTCGATTTTAGCTTCCCCTAATTAAAGTGGGATCCACGTTTATCATTGATATAAATGTTTATATACACGTGCTACTGTTTTGGCGGATCTCTTGCACATGGGACACATCTTTTATATATATATATATATATATATATATATTCTAGGGTTCATTCAAGGGCAAAAATAGCTGGAATATGCCAACTGGATCACGGCCGGATATCATTCAAAACAATGTTACCTAGCAATATCCATACCCTTCGCGTCATGTCACCAAATTCCTTTGTAATCGCCTTTTTTATTCCACTTTGGCATGCTCGAGCGAATGGAAAAAGTCAGCTGTCTGGCTAGTTATAATCACCATCGCTTCCTTTCTCCGCCCTGCAAATCGTCCTCTTCTTGCTTTATGTTATTCTCATCGCCGGCCACCAATGGCTTCCAGCTTTGGAAGCTTTCTTACCCTTTTGTTCACCGTCTATTTGACTCGTTCATACATTATACACACCAGAGAAGCTTCAGTCTTTCTTCAAAGATATATTTCCCATTTCAAAATGGCGTCGTTCGAGTACAATAGAGCATGGGGAGTTATTTTGCCTGTTCTCTTCTTGATCTCATCGAATTCGCCAAGCTGGGTTCATGGAGCTCCTCAAGTTCCGTGTTACTTCATATACGGAGATTCCCTCGCTGATAATGGGAACAACAACAATCTCGAGACTCAGGCCAAAGCGAATTATCCTCCTTAAGGGATTGACTTCCCTGCCGGAGCCACCGGAAGGTTCACCAATGGCAACACCTCCGTCGATGTCATTGGTCTGCTTTCTTACCTGCTCTCCTTTTTTGAATGACCCTTCTAACTGTTCATGTTAAATCCTGGAAAAGCATAACGTAATGTGGCTTGAACATAGTATCATGCTTTCCTAGAAGTTGCTTAGGAAGCCAAAAAGCAAAAACTCTCGTGAGTTTACAGGCGTGCGCCTATTACGTTCATGGGCTTGCTATTCAGTTTTTATTTTTTATTTTTTATTATGTGTCTTATTTGTGAATACAGCCAAACTCCTGGGGTTTGACAGATACATTCAACCCGTTGCTTCTGCAAAAGGGAGCGCGATACTCATCGGTGTGAATTATGCATCCGGCGGGGCAGGCATTCGAGACGAAACAGGACAGCAACTGGTAAATAAATATGTAGAATTTTACATTAAGGATCTGTTTGTTTCGCAGGAAATGTATCATTTCTATAAAATATTTTTCAAGAAAATGAATTCATTTTTCGGTGTTTGGCTAAGACTTAAGAATTAATTATAGAGTATTTTCCATTTGTTTGGTAAGGAAAGTCTAATAAGTAAAATTATCATAAAATTCATATTTTAAAATCAATTTTAATTACTTTTAATTTATATATATATATTCTCTTTTCTTTTTTCTTTTTCCTTCACCGGTTGCTGGCCTCAAGCGAGCTCAAGCCTCCCCAAAGGCCGTAAGGCGTGAGCTCACCTAATTTGATGATGCCCAAGCTCAAGTCTTGTTGTCAATTGTTGAGAGCCCGTTGGCCTTGGGTGAGCTCAAGTCTAGTTGCCAAAGGCAGTGAGCTCTCCCATTCTAAAGAGATTAGAGCTCGCTAGTTGTTGTCATGGTCAGCCATAGGCTGAAGAAGAAATAAAAAGAAAAAAAAATTAAATATAAAAAAATTCGTTTTTTTTTTTTTTGAAAAGATACTTTTAAAGGAGCAAAAGTTTCTAACCGAGGACTTGAACATGAGCACCAAGGACCCTAGTACAACCTTTGTGGGCTTGAGCCTAAGAGTTAGGATTAGAGATCCAACGTCAAGGACCCAAGCATGACCTTTATGGACCTGAGTTTCGGTGTTGGAGCATTGAGTATGTGCATAAGGAGTTTGGGCCTAGCCTTGATAGACCCAAGCGTAAGTGCTAGGGGCCTACGCCTGAGCATCGAGGTCTTGAGTCTCGCCTCAATGAACCCAGGCCCAGCCACCAGAGGCCTAGTCTTGAATGCTAAGACTCGAGAACCAATGTTAAGGATTTCGTGCTCAAGCATAAAATTTTGAATCTAAGTGCCGATACCTTGCAAACGTTTTTAGTTGATTAGGAAAATATTTCCTGTTAAGTTATTTTCCTTAACGAACCAAATGAGGAAGATATTTTCCATGAAACAAACAAACTCTAATTATTTGATGGCTCGGTTGGACAATACTCACTAGCCCCCTTAAGTCTGCCTATATTATTTGTATATATATTCAAAAAGATATCTTTTACATGCTCTTCCAACAGGGCGATCGAATCAGCTTGAACCATCAATTGCAAAACCATTTGGTCACAATCTCGGGCGTCAGAGACATGTTGGGATCGAATGCTACGGCATACTTAAACAAGTGCATATACATGGTAGGAATGGGAAGCAACGATTACATCAACAACTACTTCATGCCAAACGTATATCAGACCAGCAAGCTTTACACGCCCGAGCAATACGCCGATGTACTAATCGAGCAATACCAACAACAGTTGAAGGTAACAACTTTCTCCTGATGCGCGTTGGATAACTTCAGTTATAATTTAAATTAACATCTATTTTTTCTTTTTTTGATCACTTTCATTTGATTATTACTTTGGAATATCCGCAGTTTCAACGGATCTGATCTTTTTTATAATCTAATTTTCAAACCTTAGACATTGTATTCCTATGGAGCAAGGAAGGTGGCAATATTTGGATTAAGTGTGATAGGTTGCGCCCCAGCAGAAATTTCAAGATTTGGGACCAACGGATCTCTGTGCGTCGACAAGATCAACAGCGCGGTTATGTTATTCAACGACAGGCTCAAATCTCTCGTTGATGAACTGAATCGCAACCTGGCCGATGCTAAGTTCACCTACATAGACTTTTTTGGAATCTCCACTGCTGGACTTCCAGGTGTCTGTCTCTCTCTCAATCTTGTGTTTGAGAAATGCTTTTTGAGTAATGTTAAGAATATATCAAAGATTAGTTTACCACATGATGAAACTATTTACCATATTAAGGGATGTATAGGTATATCGTGGCACAGCGTTTATGGTTCTTCACGGGTGAATTTCAATGATGATATTGTATTGGTCTATTTTCAGCTCTCCGAGTTGCAAGTTCAACCTGTTGTAAGGTTCGGGAGGATGGCATGTGCATTCCCTTCGAAACTCCATGCTCGATTAGGTGGTTGCACGCCTTCTACGATGGATTTCACCCCACAGAGATAGTGAATCTGGTGTTTGGTGCAAGGGCTTACAAAGCTTTACTTTCGTCTGATGCTTACCCTATTGATATTCATCATCTCGCGATGCTCTGAAGAAGAAAATAGAGAGATTAAGTGCTCATGTGTGCATATTAGTTCAAAAAGTTTCAATTGATATTGATCTAGTTGTTCAATAGAATCTCCAAGACAGTTTGGCAAATTTTGATTCATGTCGATGCCATTTTTGTCGAAAGAATCTTTTTGACCTGTGAGGGCATTTTGATTGAATAATAATGACAATATCATGCCCGTGCACTATATACGCATCGGGAAATTTGCTGATTGCAAATGATGTTCTATTTCAATGCAGTAAGTGGAACATGGGTTGGTGTCTAAGTTAAGTACTAGTTTCGTTAGCAATCGGTTGAGTCTCTCTTCCTCTCTTACCCAACGGTGATGGTTTGCCCTAAAACTCCCAATACCCAAAACCTTAAATCCGCACCTCTCTCACCATTCCCACATTGAACATCATCATCTATTATGCACTTCCTAACCGAATCACGCCATCCAGCTTGCCCCTCATATCACCTTTGCGACACCAAGCCCTAACTCCAAAAACCCATCCCACCTCACCCACCATTTGCATCTAAACTAGAGCTCCTTTAATTCTCAGCTGGCCTAATTTCAAACGCGACCTGCTGTAAAGTGGACAAGGAACTGGGCACTTGCATTCCCTTCGAAACTCCATGCTCGAACAGGGCGATGTACGTGTTCTTTGACGGATTCCATCTCACGGAGACAGTGAATTTGGGGATTGTTGCGAGGGCATACAACGCTTTGCTTCCATCCGATGCCTCCCCTTACGACATTCGCAATCTGGCGATGATCTGACCCAGGTGATAGGGATGATATTGGTTAGTGCCGAAGTAATTGTCCACACGTCCGCCGACGTCTAAATGCATACGCTATTGAATAAAATTTCCAGGATAATTCCAGTCAAATAAGGCGACTGCTATTTTAAAATTAAAGCTGTCGTAATTATTGTTGTAATTATAGGTTTTAATGGCTCAACATTAGGTAAGCGTCCCTTTAATTAAAGTGACTCTTCGTTCTGTTGTAGTTTCTGAATTTAATATTGTTATTAGTAAAGGTTAATGATTCAACTAATGTGAGCATAACCGAAATGACTCTAGAAATCATGTACTTTCAGTTTTTTGCAGCTATTTCGCTCATCTATAAATAGACATGTTTACTTAGTTCAAAAACATATCAAGAACTCCTTGAAGCACTCCTAGAACATAGACATGCTTACTTAGTCCAAAAAAACATCAAGAACTCCTTGAAGCACTCCTAGGACATCTCTTGAGTTTTCTCTTCTAAAATAAACCTCTAAGTGTGCCGGTTTCGATAAATGTTTGATAGAGTCCCATTCGTATAATGCTAATACAAATGGGTTTAAGGTGTTGTATTTTGGAATGCATAGTTTGTGAAATTGCTTAGTACTATTATAGGAACTAATTACTTTAAAGAGATTCGGTTAGTTAACACTACCTTGCCTCTTATGTTGAAGTTGTCAATTGTGTAGAGTAGTTATCAATTCACAAGTTATCGATTTATGGTTGTTGATCGGCTACCGAGATATTGGTATGCAAGCTTATTGTTGACTTCGATGCTTCCGGTTGGTATAGCTTAGAATTTTTTGTCGCTTTTTTCCTAATATATATGCACATTATTTAGTTTTTTAATAACACACATGATGGGCATGAATTTCATAGATGTGCTCCATTAGGGAATAACTAACTTATAGGAAGGCGGGGATATGCACTACAATAGGGGTGATATAATATTTCCCTTTTAATAATTGTGTGTACTTGAGCATTCGTACTCAGTTTATCCATATTAATTGATTTTTTATAAAGGCAAATAAAAGTCGTATTGCTTGCGCATAGCGTATGCACGATAGCTAACTCTAAAATAAATAGGTCAAAAAAGGAAATAAGTATATCTCATATCATATAAATATCGATATATTTCATTATCCGACATCTATAAAGAAAAGTCAGAACAACACTTTATCATAACTTGCATCTCAATGACGCCTTCACTTATTCATTTGTTACTACAAAATATCTTTTTCCTTTGTAAGTAAGCTACAATATTTTAGCTTCCCCTAATTAAATTGGGATTCACGTTCATCATTGATATACATGTTTATATGTATACACACGCTAATATTTTTGCTTATCTCACGCACGTGGGACACAACATCTTTTATATATATATTAGGGTTCATTCATGGGCAGAAATAGCTGGAATAGGCCAATTATATCTCGACGGGATATTATTCAGAGCGATGTTTTCTAAGCAATATCCTCCGCTTCACGTTACCAAATTCCTTTGTAATCGCCTTTTTCATTCTACTTTCCTTCCCCCGGAGAATGGGGGTGGGGGGGGGGGGGGGGGGGTAACAATGCTCGAGCGAATGGAAAAGGTCAACTGTCGTTGAATTATATGAAGAAAACGACGACCTACCTAATCACGTGTTTAAGCTATGGCATTATGCAAGTGATCATGCTTAACATGATCCGGTAGATAATCACCACAGCTTCCTTTCTCCGCCCTGCAAATAGTCCTCTTCTTGCTTTCTGTTCTTCTCATCGCCGGTCACCAATTACTTCCAGCTTTGAAATCTCTCCTTACCCTCTTGTTCACCGTCTATTTGATTCGTTCATATATCATATATTAGACGCAAATTGCGCAACCCCAAGATTTCCATAACCAGAACAAGAACATGCATAATTGAGTAGAAAGATTAATGTACCTGTTTTGGGATCCATTGAACATAAAGCGGAAGCATAAAAATGATTACTCACATATATCAAGGGGATCCACGCATCAAGTCCTTCTCCTCTATTGCCCTTCGTATCACTGGCTCAATGAGGCGGCCCCCTCACGTTTAGCGTTAGGTAAATGCCCCTTAGGTGAGGATACATGTGAAAATTAGGGTTAGAGGAGAGACTTGAGCACTATTTATAGAGTTTCCAGCCAGTCCCCCTCATTACGGGCCAGGCTCAACTCGGCCCACACTAGCAAACCCCCATATTAGACTAATTAAGAAACCTTCTATCTCTCTTTAGACCAACCCTGTTTTACGGTAACCGTAAAAACAGTAAATTACAATATCAATTAATTTAGTCCACATTAGGAAAACTCTTACATTCTCCCACTTGGACTATATTAATTGAAATCGTACCGTATGTGCGCACATTTGGTCTAGAGATAATTCTTAATAGTCAGTCCTATCCCATAAAGTCTTAAACACCGAATCATGGCGGTAACTGCGTGTATACACACAGAGCCTTCCATGGTCACGAATGTTCTCAACTTTATTGATATGGATTCAATATGGTAGTGTGTCAAATGGATAACGTCTCTCATAGAGAGATCCCATTTGTCAGTCACCATTCTCTTACCTTAGGTGTCACAAAAACTTGTGCCACTAGAGAATGCTTTATGGTTCCAATGAACCCACATATGTTTTGTCCTTATGGTTAACCTTTCTTTATGTATCACAAGACATATGCACAAGGCTAATAACCGAATGCCCGGATGCCCCTAGCCTTCACTCAAGGTCTATGAGACTTTATCAATATGTATTCAACATAATAACAACACATTCAAAATATTTGATACATATCAAACCGTTACTAAGTGTAACGAACCACATGTGTGAACTTTATCAGAGTAAAGCCAAAATAGCTCCCACTAAATAACAGTATCCGAAGATACTCCTAGGCCCATGTTAATGATATGTTACTAAAATACACATAGGCGTAGGCCTTTAGTTAGTGGATCTGCAACCACATCATCTGTGAAAATATGTTATATTATAAGTCACTTTTCTGTACCGTTTCTTTATGGTCAAAAAAATATTTGACCACCATATATTTAGACCCCTTGAAACCTCTGTAGTAAATAAATAATACTACAAATTTGTTATCTCAATACAACCATATGAGTCTATCCATAAAGTTAAAACAATCAATTCCATCATGAGGTTTTGGAGCCTGATAGCCCAAGTAACAACCTAAAAGAATGTTACTAACACTGCACACATAGTAGAAGATAACAAAGAACTTTATTTACTGCACTTCCTACTAACATAAATCTGTATTCCGTTATTGATTGCATGTCATCAGAACAGCCAGCAAAGTTTACATCTAAACACTCTACTAACTGCAAGAATTGAACATGTCTATAAATTAGCATATAATCTCATGTCTTCTTTAAGTACCTTAAAACCTTCTTGACAGCAACCCAGTGATCATGTCCTGGATTTAATTGATATCTGCCTAGAAGTCCCGTCACAAAGACAACATTTAGTCTAGTGCAAATTCGAGCATACATTATACTTTTAAATGCACTGACACAAGGTACACCATTTAATTAGATTTTCTCAATATCTAAATAATGACAATGTGATAGATTTAGTCCATCACCCTTAACAACATGAGCAATTCCTAGCTTGCAATGATGTATATTGAATATTTCAAATATACAATCAGCAAATGTCCTCCGAGAAAATCTAATATAATATGGCCAAAATAATCCTTACAGACCTCAATATTGTCTTAAGGTCACAACTTATAAGCAAAATATCATGTACATAAAGTATGAGAAAAAAATAAATTTCCTCCAACTAACCTTGCAGTATATTAAATTACTTCCCAATTGAACAAAATAACAACACTATGAAACTTTAATAATATTGTTTGGAAACTTGCTTAAGACCATGAATTAGAACTTTTCAGTCTACACACAAGTTTACTTGAATCTGCTGCAAAATCATCCAGTTGCACAATATAGATTTTGTATCTATTTGGCGTAACTTTATATCAAACTAAATTATTAATGACACGTTCACTCTGAAAGAACATTTAAAGAAATAATTATTTCTTCACTATAAACAAGCCACCCCTCTTTCAGAGTTAAAATGTTAATTACAAATTTGGCTTTAAATTCCACAATCTTTATTTGAAATTCTTTTAGTTTTGTACGCCATTTGCAACTAATAAACTTGTGATCTTTAGACAAGTCAGTAAGTTTCCAAACACGTTTAATAGATTGTATATCGCCTGATGGTATTGTAATCATGCTCTCACAAATAGACTATATAGTCTGATGGTATAACTGATCGTCTTTCCTTAACAAATCTCCTTAATAAAGCTGCAACCACTTTATTCTACACTTGAGAGATTTAAGAAATTTCATTATAAACTATATCAAGAATAGTACCTTGAACCTCAACAAGTTTAGTCTATGGTACAAGAGATTCCATAATTATCTGTATAGGTAAAGACAAAAACATAATAACCTCCATCATACTATTATCTTTAATAGTCTGAGAGCAACTATCCTCTACAATTACGTCAATTTTTAAAAACTTTAGAGTTTGTGATTCCATAATTCTTGTACCTTCTTTAGGGTCATAAAATCAATACCCATTTTGTATATGAAAAAATTACTTTCATAATATCAGCCCACAAAAGACCAGATAAATTAGTCTTACTAATCATACTCATCACCATGTTCAATATGGTACATTTATGCCTTTTGACCAAATCTTTTTTGTCAGAATTTTCAGATAGTAATTAAATTACCACCCCAGAATCTACCAAGTATTTGACAAATGACCCTTTAAGTTATTTCGCATAGTCATACTTGCCAAAATACTCATAACCACTGTTAAACCTGACAACCTTTTAAGACCTTTACGAGATGTATATGTCATTAGGACTTAAACACAACTTTTGTAGATATGTCATAATTTCAATATCAGACAATACATAATTTTAAGCAACTAAGGCTTCCATCATCTTATAGCAGTGCAGTCCGTAGGCAAACCTCTTTTCAAGTGTTCCAGAATGGAACGCTTCATGGATAGTAAGCAAATTCAATTGCTCTTTTCTCAAGCAACAAATCATATGTCCACAACTTAAAATTTAAAGCAGTAAAAACCTTAATGGTGACGGAATTATCATTTACAGAAAATGTGACTGAAAAACAAGCAGTATATAATTAGCATCATGTGAGCATTGTGTAACTTGACGTAGAAGTACACATCCAGAGAGTTACATGCAAAATCATATAATCATCTTTGGGCAGAATACATGACATGCAATTGTACACTCCCCACATAATAAGGGTTATGAGAATATATTCCAATCTTCGTGAATTCATCACCTTTGGGCATATGAACCATTAGGATCAGTCACTCCTCCATCACACTATCATGTATCCCTCCATCAACTAATACACAATCACATCCTTTGGGAGTATAACTATGCATTAGACCAGGAGACATCCCAATTATCATACAAGACCGAAATTTCTCAAGCCCAATCAAGCATGCCACTTTGGCGGTCACTACTCAATTGAATCATTGAAATTCTCTCATACTAGGGATATAAACTTTACTCCTCACATACACCATATATATGTGATTTCAACTTTAGTGATAGGGGCATCATATCACCAAAATCACATATTATGCTAATTACATTGCTTTATTCATGAATATATATAGCGAACCTAAAAGACAGATTCCAATGAGATCATTGATCACAGTAACACAAGAAATTTCTCATAATAGAGAATAAAACATCTATTATGCACCTCAATTACATATTACCAGAACAACATAAAAAGAAATGTTGATCTATAATATCTCTCACAAATTAACATCAATAGTAATACAGGGTACACCAAATCGACAAGCTTGATAGCTGATCCATTATCACTAATGAGTTCATAAGGTAAAATTGACTCCAAGGCCAACAACTTATTTATTAATCAATTTTAGGTAACAAATATCATTACTTCACCCAGTGGCTTATTAATTGAGTCAAACCAGAGAACCAAATATCTAAAATTTAACAGTAGATACTATTACTCTACATAAATGTTATCATACTCCTTAAGCATAAAAAATATTCAATTTAATAGACATTAACAAGTGACCATATGAGTTCATGTACAATATGCAGTAACTTAATTGACATGCATTACCCACATTCAGCAGATGTGTTAATCAGTACATCAGTTTGGTCACAAGTCCTTAAGTCGTCTATCATTCAAACATTACCAGTGTGTAAAGGAGTATACTTGAGTAACAAAAGTTTCATAATCTTTATTGTTTCTCATCAGCTTAATACATAGCTCAAATACAATCTCATATGAATTGTATCTCATTAAGCCAGCTTCAGTTCACAATAAAGTTTGATTTTTATTGATGAATCACACATTTAAAAAAAAAAAAAAAAAAACCTAGGGAACCTCCATACTAGTGATAACATACTAGTAACCCATCACCTGTATTTCCAAAATCACAGAAAATACAAGAAAAATACACTAAAAATACACGTATTTAGGGTTATATATGCAATTTCACATCAATAAAACCATTAAACATATAAAATAAATATACCACAAGATAGGAAATCACCATACAAGTCCAACGCCATCAACCACGCGCCGATCGGAGCCTCCACGGGCCTACACGCGCCGCCTGAGTGCGCGGCGCGCGTTCGACTCCCAGGCGGTGTGTGGCTGCGCGTGGGGGCGCGTGCGGCCTCCTCCGGCGATGCGCCGCCGACCGTCTTGCTCGTCTCGTCGAGCCCAATCCGAATTTGTAATTTTATTTTATTTTTATTGAACAAAAAATCTCGAAAATCACAAATTATGGCAAAATCCGTACTAATTAGGGCTAATCCTTACAAATTAGGGCAAAACCTTTATTTGTTCAAGTTCTAGGGTTATGGTTGCTTTGATACCACATGTTGGACGCAAATTGTGCAACCCTAGGATCTCCATAACCAGAACAAGAACATGCATAATTGAGTAGAAAGATTAACGCACCTGTTTTGGGATCCATCGAACATAAAGCGGAAGCATAAAAAGGATTACCCACATATATCAAGGGGATCCACGCATCAAGTCATTCTCCTCTATTGCCCTCCGTATCACTGGCTCAATGAGGCGACCCCCTCACGTTTAGCGTTAGGTAAACGCCCCTTAGGTGAGGATACATGTGAGAATTAGGGTTAGAGGAGAGACTTGAGCACTATTTATAGAGTTTCCAGCCAGTCCCCCTCATTACGGGCCAGGCTCAACTTGGCCCACACTAGCCAGCCCATATTAGACTAATTAAGAAACATTCTATCTCTCTTTAGACCAACCCTGTTTTACGGTAACCGTAAAAACAGTAAATTACAATATCAATTAATTTAGTCCACATTAGGAAAACTCTTACATCATACACACCACCAAACAAGCTTTACTCTCTCTTCATAGATATATTTCCCATTTCGAAATGGTGTCGTTTGAGTGCAATAGAGCATGGAGTGTTATTCTACCTGTTCTCTTCTTCATCTCATCGAATTCACGAAGCTGGGTCCTCGGAGCTCCTCGAGTCCCGTGTTACTTCATATTCGGAGACTCACTCGATGATAATGGGAACAACAACAATCTCGAGACTCAGGCCCAAGCGAATTATCCTTCTTATGGGATTGACTTCTCCGACGGTGCGACTGGAAGGTTCACCAACAGCCGCACGTCCGTCGACATCATTGGTCTGCTCTTTGTGTGTTTCAACGACCTTTCTAACTGTACATGTCAAATGTTGGACAAGCATAACGTAACATGGCTTGAACATAGTATCATGCTTTCCTAGAAGTTGCTCAGGTGGCCAAAAAGCAAAAACTTTTGTGTGTTTAAATGCGTGCGCCAATTACGTCCATGGGCTTGCTATTCAGTTTTTTTGTTTTTTTTTTTTAGTGGTTACAGCCGGACTTCTGGGGTTTGACAAATACATTCAACCCTTTGCTACTGCAAAAGGCAGCGACTTACTCATCGGTGTGAATTATGCATCCGCGCGGGGGGGGGGGGGGGGGGGGGGGCGGGGGGCATTCGAGATGAAACAGACAGCAACCGGTACAATGTATACCTAGAATTTAAGGTTAAGCGAACTTTGTTTCGTAAAAAAAAAAAATTAATACTATACTTTATTTTTCGATGTTTAATTGAAATTTGAAAATAAACTGTAAAAAAATTTTCATCGTTTGGTAAGAAAAATATACTAAGGAAAATTAACAAAAAAATTGTAATTTTAAATTATTTCATTGTTATATTCTTTTTGCTTCTTCCTTGGCTGGTTGTGTGCTATGGCAATCAGCCACAGATGAGCTCAAACCTTGCCCAAGGTCGGCAAGCTTGCCTAATCTTGCATCCTCATGACCTCTAGAGGGGAGGCATGAACTCGCCCAATTTGGCAAGGCCTCGAGTTCATCGGCCGTCGCCGTGGTCGGCGATGTGCTGAGGAAGAAGCAAAAAGGAAAGGAAGAAAAGAAAAAGAAAGAAAGAAAATAATGAAAAAGTCAACTTTAGAAAAAATAAAAAATAATTAAAACTACGATTTTTTTTTTAAAATATTTTTATGCGAACAAACGTCTCGTTAATCAAGGATCTAAACTCAAGTGCCAAGGACCCGTGCACATTCTTTGTGGACCCAACCTTGAGGGTCAAGACTAGAGATCGAGCATGGCTTTTATGGACCCAAGTTCGAGTGTCGAAGCATCAGGTATGGGCACCAAGAATTCCAGCTTGGCTTTGGGTGTGAATGCCAAAGGCCTGGACCTGAGCATCGAGATCCTAGGCTTGGTTGTCAGAAATTTATGGTGTGTTTGACAACATTTCTGTTTTTTAGAATAATTTCTTTTTATAATTTTTTTTTTCTATTTTTAGTCCTAGAATAGAAAAAGAACAAAAATGTGTTTAGTACAACTTACAATTTTTTTTAGAAGTAGAATTTCTTTTAATTTTTAAATATTTTTTGGTATTTTTTTTCTTTTCTTTTTCCACTTCTTCTTCCTTCTCTAGCTGGTTGTTAGACAAGTAGACAATAGGATGATTAGAAGAGCAAGAAGAAGAAAAGAAGAAAAAAAAGGAAAAGAAAGAAAATAACTTATTCTATAAATTGTTCTTGAAAACCAAAAATAAATTTTTCCTACTTCTTGTTCCTATTTCAAATCTATTTCCTAGCCACTTTTTTATTCTGGGGAGTAGATTAATTAACTAATGTTATTAGACATATTCTTGTTCTTTTTCTATTATGGGGAACAAAAGAACGGAAAAAATAGAAAAATAGAAATGTTAACAAATGGAGCCCTAATCCTTAATGTTGGAACCATGAACCAAAGTTAGGGTTTTTGTGCCCAAGCGTATAGTGTTGGGTCTAAATGCTAATACCTGCTCATATTTTAAAGAACTTTTGTTTGTTTTCTCAAAGAAGAAATTATTTTCTTCAATTTAAATTTTAGTAGGAAAACCTTTTCCGGTTAACTAGGAAAATATTTTAGATTGATCCATTTTCATAAACAAACCAAATGATGGAAAATGTTTTCAGCAAAATAAATGGACCCCAAGTACTTGATGGCTAGGTCGGATGTCACCCGCTAGCCCCCTTAAGTCTGCCTCTATTATTTATACGTATATTCAAAAAGATATCTTTTACATGCTCTTCCAATAGGGTGATCGAACTAGCTTGAACCATCAATTGTGAAACCATTTAGTCACGATCTCGCGCGTAAGAGAAATGCTGGGATCGAATGCTATAGCATACTCAAACAAGTGCATATACACGGTAGGAATGGGAAGCAACGATTACAGCAACAACTACTTCATACCAAACAAATACTAGATAGTAAGCTTTACACACCCGAGCAATACGCCGATGTACTAATCGAGCAATACCGGCAACAGCTTGGAGGTAACTACTTTCTCCTAATGCACATTGGAGAGCTCTAGTTCTAATGTAAATTAACTTATTTTTTCATCACTTTCATTTGATTATTAGTTGGAACATCCACAGTTTCAATGGATCTAATTTTTTTATAATCCAATTTTCAAACCCTAGACATTGTATTCCTATGGAGCAATATGGTTTCTTGACGGGTCAAGGCATAAACTTGAACAAGTCAATCATTTATGTTAGTAGTGGTTGCCCAACAAACTTGCGAAAAAACATAACAAAGGAACCTAAGAGCACCCGTGATAGAAAAAATGGGTAAGTACCTAGACATTCCATCTGATTGGTGGAGTTCAAAGAAGCAAATGTTTGCCTATATATTGGCAAGGGTCAATCTGAAACTAGAAAGCTAGAAGGAGAAGCTTAGATCTAGGGTAGGAAAGGAAACTTTAATAAAATCTATAGTACAAGTGATACACAAGTATATAATGTTAATTTTCAAGATTCTCATGATTGAATAGAGAATAGTTTCCTTTTGGGAGAAGTACACTATCAGTGCCATAAGTTGTGTACGATACTCACTTTGGTGCCAAAAGTTTCCGTCCGATCACTTAAGTGCCAAAAAATTTGAAAAATGCTCACTTTGGTGCCAACGCCAATCTGATCGGTTGGAAATCTGACATGGCCTTTTTTATTATTATTAATTTCTTATACTGATGTGGCTCACCGGAGAGTCCAGTTAGCGTGTAAACTATCAAACAACGTCGTTTGACGTCTTAAACCCCAAGTCGAAACCCTAAATCCCAAAATCGAGAGAGAGAGAGAGAGAGAGAGAGAGAGAGAGAGAGAGAGAGAGAGAGAGAGAAGCCATAGCGGTGTTGTCTTCTTCCCCGAAGAACAACACCAACAGAGAGAGAGAAGCCATGGCGGCATCGTCTTCTTCCCCGAAGAACAACACCAGCAAAGAGAGAGAGAAAAGCCATGGTAGTGTCGTCTTCTTCCCCGAAGAACAACACCAGCACACAGAGAGAGAGAAGCCATGGCGGTGTCGTCTTCTTCCCCGAAGAACAACACCAGCAGAGAGAGAGAGAAGCCATGGCAGCGGTGTCTTCTTCTCCGAAGAACAACACCAGCACTAGCCACTCTTTGAACAGAGCCCAATCCACCATCTCCATTTGCGCTGTCATGCCCCGATCCTCAGGCACACGCATATCCCTTACTTTTGGTCAATTTTAAAATGTGATATCCCAAGACTATGTATCGCTGACCCTTTCATTTATATATGCACATGCGAATGTATATAAACCCCGTACAATAAAATAATGGGATAGAAAAGCAGGCCATATTTTTCATACTGAAATTCACTACCACACCTTTTTACACACATCTCATAGTATTCTACAATACTATATATACGTAAGTCTGATCTAACATCTATTCACATGCAGACAAGGTCTGACAAGACAAGATGGGATCTCAATCCTCATCTGGGTCGTACTCGGGATCATCCTCGGGTTCCTCCACGTACCCCTCTTCGGGTTCTTTCTCCTCGGGTTCCTCATCGTGATTCTCCTCGTCGATTCCTCCTCCTTAGGCTCCTCATTCGGGTCCTAAAATAGTTATTCAATAACCACCGAGACATCGTCTCAGGATGTTCTACCCCCTAAGACCCGATTAGTAAACTAATACACTATCCAGGTTGCCTATACACAACACGAGTCAGAGGACTTACCTTGGCCTTTGATTCCACCTGCATATTAGCACAGATCAAATAGGCATCCAAGCAATCACATCACTAATCGAAGCATCGATCAAATCGACCTAGTCGATTACACACCAACAAGACCACTCATGATCATTTCCATACAATCAATCAATTCACAACATCATATCAAAACAATGATCAAATCGACCTAGTCGATTTCATGCTAGTCAGACTAACTCTAGGTCATTCCCAAACATCAATCACATGGACTCTCTCGGGCGTCTTTTCACCAACTGCCATATCATCACTGATCACGTGCATTCTTTAAGGTGCCGTTTTCACCAGTGATATCTCAATCACTGAATCACGTATCATTTCTGTGGCATCATTTTCGCCAATGACATACTGATCACTAATACCGTGCGTTCTTTAAGGTGTCATTTTCACCAGTGATATCCTTGATCACTGAACCACATGTCCTTTCTAGGGCGCCGTTTTCGCCAAGGTGACATTGGCAATAGACAACATTGTGGTTCTTTAAGGCGTCATTTTCACTAGTGACATTTCCTTAAGCACCGAACCATGTTTTGTCTATAAGTAATTTACGTGCATTTTTTAAGGCGCCATTTTCGCCAGTGATACTTCCAATCACCGAACCACGTATGTCCAAAAATATTGTACCTGATTGGTCTCAATTAATAATATTCTCAGTTAACTCTCACCATTCTCCCTCTATATAGCACATCTGCGCATAACTAGCATTATATACTCATACTCGACCATCTACCAATCAATCATTCAATTCCACTCAATTTCAATCAATTAAGGAATAAGTCATCAAATTGCACAATCAATTCAATTAAGCACAATGTGGAGCTTAAATAAATAAACGAACTGCACCACGACAATCAGCACGAAATTCGGTCACCGGCCATCCCACTTGAATTTTCGGAAAATAAATAATTAAATAATTAAGATCGAAAATTAAATAAATAGACACAATAATTCCAATTTAGCACAATATGAAGCTCAATTAAATAAACGGATTGCGCCACGATCATCAACATAAAATCCTGGTATTTGGATCCTAGTTGAATTTCTGGAAAATAAATAATTAAATAAATAAATTTCGAAAATTAAAATTTAATTCCTAAAAATTCCATTTAGGCCCGAATTGCCTAATTAACATCCGATAAGGGTCAGAAAATCCCAAGAAGCATTCAATAAATAGTATTATGTGTCTACTCGCTAATTGCACAATCCGATTGACTAACATGCATTACAATTAACTAATAATCACTAATCTACTCTAATCTAACCACCTAATTGTTCTTAATTAAATCTAATCAACCTTTAAGTATAATTAGCAAACTAAGAAGGCATTAGTGAGTAAAACTCACTTGACAAAGTGAAGATCGAAAACCGCGACGGTGGCCGAAACCTAAATTTTCGGTGGCGCTAGTAGACACCGAGCCGGGCCCAAAAGCTATGCAAGCCCACAGAAATTTCTGGGTTGGGTTTGTTTTCGCAGGCTTCACAATGTTGGGTTAGGCTGGGCTTCAATTGATTTGCCGGAATTGTGCCTCGCTGAACTGGGCTAAAGATTCAATTAATGGGCTGCACTTGTGGACTTGGGTTTTACTGGTTTGAAGATGGGCTGAGCAAATTCGCTGGCCTGGGTTGCCGAAGCTAGATTGGACCGAAGACTGCTAGCTTAATTCGTTGAATTCAACTGGGCTACTGGTGGGCCGAAGGTGCTGGAATTCACGGGCTGAGATGCACGGACAACTGGGCTTGGAATTCGCTAGGGTAGAGGACACGCGGAGAGGAAGGCGTTGAGTTGGGGAAGACGTGTTCAGCTTTGACTTTGCTTGGCTTCGGTAAATCATAGGCTTCATGGTTCTTGATGTCGACCAAAACGATTCGGGCCATAGACGCGTGGAGGAGCAGAAGGCGATGGAGTCTTCGTTCGGCGTTGCTTCGTTGGCTTTGGGACCGAAGTTGAAGACGGCCGCACTCGATGGAGCTTCGGTCTTCAAGATCGTGGGTGTTGCTCGGTCAAAAATCGAAACTAGAGAGGGAAGTTTTGACCAAAGGAGACGGGCTAATGGGTTTGCTGTCCGAAGATGGGGAATGGAGATCGGCATGTGACGGAGACTCGGTGGATTAAACTGAAGCCGGCCGGTGGCTTCGCTAAAATAAAAAGTCATGGCCAGCCAAATGAAAAAATGAAGACACGACAGGTGGTTTCCTTCGTGTTGGACGAGGCAATGGGAGGAGACGTCCCACGTGAAGCCTTCCTCAAATTGAAAATCTTCGGTCAACAAAATGGCAAGAAGGAAGCAGCTTTGGTGGGTTTTCTTCCGATTGCTGATGGTCGTCCAAAAAATGGAGAGAGGAGAGGAAGATTTCACCGGTGGTAAAAAAAGAAGAAGAGAGGATAAAGATGAAGAGGGATGGAGGGCCCTCTTGCTTGATATTTTCTAAACTTAATCCCCAAGGTTCATCCTAGGCCAAGTATAACCCATGGCCTCCAATGATCCACCAAGACACTCTCCATGACCCCCAATTGGTCCAAAATAGCTAGTAGGAGGGGGAGTTATGAATTTTGGCATAATCCTTCCTCATTTCATCCTCAATCAATTCTCATAAAATCAATCGACGCCTCAATGTCTCAATTGCTATTTTTCCTCATCCAATAAACCATCGTGTTTCTCAATTTTGCAAACAAAAACCATATTCGGCATTTTTCTGTACAAAAACAACACGGCAACAACTTTTTTAAAAAGTCTCGATTGTCGAAAAAAAATCTTCGAGACTAAGTCAACGTTCCTAGAATTTATTGTGACATGACGAACTCTTCAATTTCTAAAATCAGACTTAGATTGGCGGTTAATTTCACTCGAACGTGTTTCAAGCGTGACCTAGGCTACCGAATTGCATTTTCGTAACTTTTTTTAGGACAAATAACCCATGGTCGATTTTCTTGAGCCATGATGAACCCACTTGACACATTGACGACTCTCGATTGTCGTGAAAATCTTTGGATAATTTAAATACGAACACAGCGTACCAAAAACAATAAGAAAATCATTCTAGTACCGGTCGACGAGAATTTCCAATTTAGTGTGTCACCCACAATTGGCCACATCTCTCTGCCGAACCAGCCTATCTTTGATTTTAATTCGATTTTTAACCGTGCCGTAATGATCTCTAAAGATGAGCACGGTTGAGAAGTCGATTCATGGTTGAATTCTTAGTCTATCTGCCTTAAAGTCCTTAATAACCTACCCAACCATTCAGTTTATCTGTGAGTGGCCAACTCGGGGAATGAAAACACTGTAGTCACATCAATGAAATGCCCAATTTAGGCAATCGAAATTAGAGTCTAAAAATCAGGATATCACATGCACCCTCCTTATTAACCTCGCACTCCTCGTCTTCTCTCTCTCTCTGCACCTTCAACCCCCCTTCTTCCTTCTCCTCCTCCGCCCTCGCCTCCTATTTTTCCATCACTTCTTGGCCGATGGTGGCCGAGCACGGTGGCTGAGCGACGGTGGCCAAGCATGGTGGCCGGCGACGATGGCCGAGCACGGTGGCTGCACCGCTGACCAGGCTACAACCTAGGACGGCGATGATGAAAAAAAAAACCTAATTTCAATCACAAATGAGTTATATAGTGTCGTTTTTTTTAAGCCATCCACATAGGACGGCAAAACAACGTTGTTTTTTTAAGTAGGACAGAAAACGACGTCGTTTAAAGGGTTTATCAATTTTTTTTAAAAAAATTTAAAGCCACGTAATGTTTAAACGAATTTCGTCGATGGCACCAAAAGTTGATCATTTTTCTTTCGATCGCACTTAAGTGATCCAACGGAAACTTTTTAGCACTAAAGTAAGCTATGCACAACTTATGACACCGATAGTGTTCTTCTCTCTTTTCCTTTTGGTGGAAATAGAGCTAATCAATTGCTAGAATTCTTTGATAGTGATGAAAGGTACTCAAGCTAAGAAAACGGAAGGGAGACTTGGATTTGGAGATTTTATAACTTTTAACAAAACAATGATAGGAAAATAGGCATGAAGACAATTTCAATCCCCCTCAGCCTTAAGGAGTAAAATTGTCAAAGGACTGTACTTTCAAAGTGAACTTTTAAAAACCAATAAAGGCTCCTAAGCCTCATTTGGTAAAGCCTCGTTAATGGGAAGAGACACCGTGTATCCATCAATCAGGTGAGCAGTGGCAATGGAAAATCAATCGATAGTCGAGAAGGTATGTGGCTACCCAGGTACTGATTGGAGGGTTAGCCAACTCAGGAGATCCCAAAGAGCTGAAGAGTTATATGCTTAGGATGAGCAGCGATAGGACGAACAAAATCTGAATTCTTGGTTCAATGAGCGCATAGGAGAGGAAATTAAGGCTATACCACATAGCATTACCCCAAAAGAAGACGTGTTGGTGTAGGCTGGGTATAAAATAGGCAAATACACAATAAAAGATGCCTACAATAGCATGCATTCACAAGAACAATAGCAGAAGCACAACTAAGCCTCTTCCTCTTATCATATACCCAAATCCCTCCAGAAGAATATTTAGAACCTCAACACTATGCCAGAAATTAAAATTTTCATGTGGAGATGTGCTAGAACAGCTTATCAACCCACGAGAACCTGTGCAAGAGAACAATCGTGCCCTATCCTCTCTGCCTTATTTGTCGTCAAGTCCCAGAGACC